>APFE031260583.1:0-50544 GCA_000404065.3 Pinus taeda
TCATCATTCCACCGTTCCTTGGTCTGCACCAAATATTCAATGTAGACCACCTTCAACCATACTTTCAACATTGTTGAATACATCCGGCATTGTAGAACAACTCACACCAACAAAGATAAACCTAGATTGCATAGAACAGGCCACAACTGATTAGATCATTGACACATCGATCAATAACACTTGCCAACAGAGGTTCCAACTATATTGAGTTGTCAAAGTAGGCCAACTCCTTCACTAGGGAAAGTGGTTCACTAGGGACCAGGTTCAACATAAATTTCCTCAACTCATGGAGGCTCTGCATGTAATGGGAACCATTGCTTCCTAAGGGGGGAGGACTAATCTAGGTGGATATTTGGTAGCCACCCACCTATTCCACCTAAACCTCCAATTGGTTTCATCTATTTCCTTGTTTATTGCAACATTTAATACTTTTAGCACTTTTTCAGGTCTTGGACTTTCAGAGCAGTTTTGACCCCCTAAATGTCATGTTTTTTAGGTCTGCGACAGGTCCATGTAACAAATATTGTAGTACTCAGAGAGATCTTCCCAACAAGGTATCGTACGTGCCAAACAAAGATAATATGACCAAGTTACAACCCCGGAAGTTGGTTGCCCAACTAACTCCAACGGGGCCCACAAAATTTTGGTGTTCCATCTCTCGAGGTTAGGGTTTTCCCTTATTCTTCAATAGTAAATAGGCCCTTGAGCCTCATTGTAACATATTTCAAAGGTATGTATCCACCACATCTCTTCTTAGAGATAAGCTACCATCACTAGAGCTAGTTTATTTCCATTATGTTTGTGAGCATATTTTAGTGTTTGATATTAATGAAATGAAGTGTTATTTATGCATCATCTCTATATTTATGGTTATATCTGTGATTTGTTGTGTTCATGTTTATGTTTGGATCAATGAGATATTTTCATCTTGTCTTGTAGGTATCTAATATCTCTCTTCTATACTTTATTTGTGTAATTAAGGTATGCATATATCGTAATAGGTCCCCTTAGAAACTTGGTGAGAACCCCAACTTCCTTGCTCTCTTGCTGGAGGAAAAGGGTGGTGGTGAATTTGATATTTTGTTTGTTTAGGACAGTGAAGATAGAGAGTAGGATCACCTTGGGTGTTTGTCCATATATGGACTATTTTTCATCTTTGGAGTTGTTCACTTATTGTACCTGGGGTGGAATTGGATTTTGAACTTAGAGTACCCTCTCTTCGTAGCTGCTCAGGAAGAGGTTCACGCGATGATAGGGTGAGGAGTCTAGGGAACCGCAATATTCCCCTATGGGGAGCATCAATTAGAGAGTCTTGTTGGGATGATGACATTTTTATGATGCTTTACCAATGGGTCTACCCTCAGCAAGGAGGTGACCACCAAGGCAAAGCAAACCAAGAGGAGGAAAGGGAGGTTGTGGCCTCTTGTAGAGATTCATCTTGACATGTGGATCTATCAGTCCACTTTTCTCTATCAAGGCCCAAATTCATCTTCTCTAGCATTCAGTAGACCAACTTACTTAAACGCAACAAGTGGACCATGTCGACCTAGTCATTTTCTTTGTTGACATGTTGCATAACCAAGGGAACATTCTCGATCATTAGGCATCCCTTCGTAGGAACCAACAATGACAATAAGATCATATGGATGGATTTGAGGCCAAAATGGCTCATATGTAGTACCACTTACATGATGTCTTCCACCATCTAACTGATAGAGGTAATGAGGCTAATGACCGCAATGCATACCATATGTAATGAGGACAGTAGACTTTTTACTGTTTTTTGAAAGAGTTTGTGAGTGATGGGTTATAGATAGAAAAAGAACAAGTTTTACTCAATTACTTTTACTTATATTTTATATGTACTCAAAGGCCAACAAATCTGATTAATGGAGTGGGACTATTTTTACTTTTAGAAAAAGTCTCCCACCATATATTTTTCTCATAATTTAATAGAAATGTATTGAATTACAAAAAAATATCTATTAAATTACAAAAAAATTCAATGAATTAAAAAAAATATATCCATATCATATGACTAATTATAATTAATAAAAAATAATTATTAAAAAGTCAAAATTGAAGTACGCACTTAGTTCTAAACATAACCACTAATATAGATTTAAAAGTAACTAATTCTAAATATTTTATTTTTAATAATACATTAAATCTCCTAACATAAATCTTTTCAAATGTAAGAAATAAAATATTATATTGGTGATTTATGTTTCACTTAATCAATTTATCATATCATAAAAATGTTTTACACGTATAATGTTTTTGTTATCAAATGTTATCTTTCATGTTGTTGATGATGATGATTAAGGCTGGTTAAAAATGAAATAGTTTATCAAATCCAAAATGTAAAATATTATTTGGATTTTTTAATTATGTTAAAAGAGTATTAAAAAGAAAATTCCAATATCACCATATTTATGTTGTTTTAAAAGATCAATAAGGCTGGTGTTGGGATAAATATTTTGGAATTTATATCTAATGTGCGTGTAATTTGGACAATAAAAGAGAGAGTGCTTTTAAGTTTTAATCTTCCTAGTGTTATAAGGGTGACAAAGTCATCAACCCATGGCATTTTGGGGATTGACAATCCCTACTTTCACCATGGACCTAATCAAAATTTGTTTTTATTTTAGCTATGTTTATTTTTTCTTTTATGCCATCCACTAGAGAGATATATTTTTGGTTTTCGAGAGTTGGGTTGATCACCTCCTTATAATAATTTCCTTTTTCCCTCTAACTCCTTATCACTCTGCAATTTCTTAAATTTTGATGCAATAATAATTTTAATAGTATCTTATTTTAGAATATGATGTAATCCTTTACTTCCCAATGATCAAGCCAATAATGGGAATCCTTATGCCATCTTTACTTGAGCCAAAGGTGGATGTTTTGGCTAGAGTTAGAGGAAATTTTAGGAAATTTCTTTCTTTCATGTCACTTAACCTTGTCTAATACATAGGATATCTATTCATACTCATGCTTTCAATGGGGGAAAGACTAACTTCAATGAGGAGGATAATATATGCTATATTTTCTCTAATCTCAATTTTATAGGTTACAAACTATTTTGTATCTATTCTATCTTCTTCCTGATGACCTACATTCCCAATCCTCATATCCATATAACACGACAAGGGTGACAAGAGTCTCAAAAACGAGTTTTTTATCCCATATTCATAGATCGACTAACTTAAAATTGTTCTCAAGTCCATGATAAGCATTCCATCCTCCATTTATCCTCTTCTCAATGTTATAATTCTAGTTGGGTTTGTGATGGATATTGATTCTAAGATATTGGTATGAAGTAACATCCTCCAAGTTGTTGTTGTTATATATGAAAGTATCATATGTCAATTTTTAAATTTAATTATCATGAATTGTTTTGTCAAATTTTTTAATAACCATACCCATATAGGAACATAAATTTGGAGGATTCTTAGTTGCTTTTCAATATCATAAGGACTACTCACTGGAAGAAAAATATCATCATCATAAATGAGAATATTTATGTCTATATCAATGAGCAAGGTCCTAACACAATTTGCACCTTCCAAACACCCTTATAGCTTATTATTGTATATGCCAAAAAGGGCAAGCAATAAGTGACACATTTTCTTGACTTCGATGTTGAATTCAATATCCTTTAATTGACCCTTGGTGTCCCTAAGCTTCACGATAATTTTCTCTTACAACCTTGTCACAATAGCCCTTAACTCAAAAGGAACCTTATCTCCTCTAACCTCTCCCATAGGATTTTCTTGGATTTTCTAAGGTGAATGAAACAACATAAGATATTGTTTTTATTACACTTCTTTGCAGTAATATTGAAAGTAACAAGGTGTTCCACATTTGAATGACATCCTCTAAACCTAACTTAGCATTTATATATTTTGTCATGGATTTCTAGTCACAGGCTAATCTTCTTTTCCAAAATAATTCAATATAGCTTGCCTAAAATTGGGCTAATTATAACGGTCCTATAATTATCGGGAATGCAGATATTGCCACTTTTAAATATATGTAAAATGAGGCTTTGGGGCCAAGGCTTAGCGAACCTCGCTTCAGTACCAAAATGAAGAGCTTTTTAATTTCACACACGAGGATATGCCTTCTTACTTTCAACATTTTATCTTGGTAGGATTTAATTGAGAAAACCTCTAGCTCCCTTATAATATTGAACCTAATTTTGGAGTGATGCCAACTTCTCTTGAGCATTATCTAGTTCTTTTTTACCTTATTTTTCCTTAGCCAATGGTGCATGGGAGATGGCTACACCATATGATACTAATTGATTCATTCTAGCCTATTGCGATCAAATGTAAATATCTCCTATGAAAGGAGAATGTCATTCTCTATAATTATTTCCCACTTCCTTTGTTTTCTTCAAACTATGGATTTATTTTTTCGATCATAAGCAATGGATTTTGCATATGTAGCTTCATCAACCATAGTCAGCATCATCAACCATGGTCAAGCATAGTCAACCATTGTCATCCATAGACAATGTGGTCAAACATAGTCAACTACAGTCATCATGGTTTACCATGGTTAACTATGGTTGACCATAGTTAACTATGGTAGCTCATAATAACTATGCTTAACATGGTAAACCATCATGAACCATAGTTAACTCTCATCTCCATGGTTGAAAATGGTCAACCATGGTCAACCACACTGTTGGGCATGGAATTCCCCCACATCATGTTTTGGGGCTCAAAGCCCAAGTTTTGGTCAAATAATGTTGTAAGACTCCACGAATTGCGAGCGCGGAGCGCAAAATGTATATTGAGTCATAGGGTTGTCCGCCCTAAGTTTTGTAATGTAAGGTCGACCTACGAACCATGGGATTGTATAAATAGATTGAGCCTCTAAGTTGTAAAGAGGAATTAAAGAGACATAGAAAAAATAAATGGAGTCTAGAAGATAGTGAGCATAGAGTAAAGGTCTAAGCGCTTTGGGTCGTAGTAGTAGGAAAAGGCTCTGCAGCTAAGTGCGTAGAGGACTAGTAGAGTTTGCAGCTGAGTGTGCGGACCCCTACAGCTGAGTGCGCAGGGTGGAGCTGAGTGTGTAACCAAGGAAGAAGTATAATAAAGAGAAGTTTGAGTCCAAATCTTGTGTATCCGTTCCTGTGCTATTCCCTGTTTAACTATATTGTTTTCTTTATCGCACTCACCCTTATGAATGTTTAACACTGTTAAATATAACTAGACACATACTGATAAGCTAAGTGATTGACTAATATTGGGTTAATAGTAAGGGATTGGGTAATAACACGGATTGGGACTTGAGTAGGGATATGCGAAGACATCATCACAAGCCGTGGAGTATTGATAGGTGCACATAGTGACGTGCACACAGAGTCAAACCGTGGTCCACCAAAAATCATCAGACATCTCTAGGGTGCGGAAACCTGTTTCTATCACCCTCCCATACTACTTCGGGTAAGACCTCAGTCCACGCTCCACGGATTGTTGCTGAAAGGGCTAGTAGTAATGGGATTTGTTTGGCTAAATCACCTTTGAACTTGGGTCAGGCCCCTACAAGCCAACATGCAGTCAACATTGGAAAACAATGGTCAATTCATGTTCGACCATGTTCAAGGTGACAAATGATGGTTAACTATGAATAGAATAGTTAATCATTCTTAATCAATGTCACCATAATTTAACATGGTCAACCTGTTGAAAATAGCAACAAAAAATGTTAAAAATAGAATCTGGAAATTCAAATTTAATTTGTCCCTTAATTAAATTGTTAATTAAAATTGTAATTTTTTTTCTAATAGCAACTTGTAAATAGTTAATTAATTTTAAGTAACTTAGTTAGTTTATGAATTTCAAGTTGGAAGTCTCTTGGAATCATGTAAGTGTTATCCCTAAATATTAGGGGTCCATTATGAGTTCAAATTGAGTTGTAATTAGATAACTCGGTTTACTGAGTTATATTCAGTTGAACTAGTTCTAACTATTTGTTCAACTAGTAGAGGACTATCAGTCAGTTAGTGCACTCATGAATCCACAAGTGCTACTACAGATAACTGAAGATTCACTCATCGGAAAATCATGCATGTCAGTTTTGAGAAAGACCCAGTTGAGACTAGAGTGCAGGGACAATGTACTATCAGTTGTATGATTGAGTTGTAAATATCATGCATGCAATCAAGAAGAGGACCTAATTTGGATTGCATAGTTTTGGAAGTATGAATTCCCTTTAAATACATGCTATTCATCCTAGGAATTGTGCAAGGAATAGGGGCTTGGAGAGCTGCAGAATAGGCTAAGGATTTGGCTTGAGCTAGCTTGTGAGTTGAGAGTTTGTTATACTTGTGAAGGGATTGTTCCTGCGAGAACAAGCATTGTATTCTCATCTTGGATTTCTGATTAATACATTATAGATAGTAGGGGTTTTGAGCTATGGCTTTCCCTGGATAGGTATTTTGTTATGTACCATTGATTATCTTCCTCTTGTTGATTACTTTTTTAATCGATCTATTGGCTTCTGTTGGTTGAAAGTAGAATCATATTCTTGTCTCTTGTTTTAGTAAATTACGTGAGCTCCAAATATATAGGAATATATACATGGTATTGAAGTTGATTACAGTAAAGTAGAGGATATTTCGAAGTTTTTGAGTTCAGGGTTATGGGTGAAATTCAAATTCACGTTACTTACTTCAGGATCGGCAGATGGCATTCTATGGTTTGCGGCTCAAGTATGCCTTGGATGGAAGATTTAATTATATAGCTTGGAATGACAAGATGGAGGCCGTGTTAGAGGATGATGGCTTGAAGTAATCCATGATCAAGACATTCCTAATCCACCAACATCAGATGCAAAAGATCTGGTCGAATGGAAGAAGTGTGTGGCAAGGGCAATGCAGATAATCCTTGAGGGAGTTTATGACCACATTGTCTTGAGCCTTCATGGGAAGGAGACTCTGTAGGCTATGTGGAAAGCATTGAAAAAACTTTTCCAGAACATTAGTGGCCATAGGAACTTGGCACTGAAAGATAAACTTCGAAAAATCAAGATGGAGGTGGGCGACTCAATTCCAAATTACTTGACCA
This sequence comes from Pinus taeda, assembly GCA_000404065.3. NCBI lineage: Eukaryota > Viridiplantae > Streptophyta > Pinopsida > Pinales > Pinaceae > Pinus > Pinus taeda. Next base: position 7,083 of record APFE031260583.1, read on the forward strand.
AGTTCACTCATTGTCGAGATGATCTTGGAAGTGTTGGAATCACTGTTATTGAGGATGATATGGTGAGCCTAGCTCTTTTAGGACTTTCCAAGAGTTTGCATAGTTATTAGGACTCTATCAATGGGACGGAGAAGCTACTAGATTAGGAACGGTTGTGGTCGGATTTGGCACAAGAGGAGTTTTGACGGAACACCAGAGATGGGACCTATTTCAAGGAATTGGAAGAGGACTTTGCCTTAGCGAGTAAGGGAAAGAAGTCCTAAGGTAAGGTAGGTGGCAAGAAGATGGAGTTGTCAAAATTCAAGTGCTTTCACTACCATGAGCACAGGCACTATGCCACAAATTTCCCACAAAAGAAAGAAAGAAAGAAGGAACCTGCAATAGATGCAGTAGGTGAAGCTCTAGCTTCACAATTTGAACTTGATATCACTCTCATTTCATGCATGGACAACACTGTCATGGGATGCGTGTGGTATCTTGATAGCACTGCCTCGTTCCATATGATGTGGAACAAAGATCTCTTTAGTGATTTTGAGGAGAAAGACCTCCAGTAGAGCATAGCGTTTGGAGATCACTAAAGGTATAGAGCTATGGGGATCAATACAGTGACCTTTCAAAGGGAGTCTGGCTCCCCTTTTAGAATCAGAAATCTAATGTATGTTCCAAGAGTAAAGAAGAATCTTGTTTCAGTCATGGTATTGGAAGACCGTGGCTATGATGTGATTTTTAGTAAGGGAAATGTTTTCCTTAGACACATCGCCACAGGACAGGTGAAACATGTTGGTGCAGGAGTCAAGAACCTACATGTTCTTGAGGTACAAGAAGCATGCAAAGCCTTGAGGAGAAATGAAATTGCTAGAGACGTGGTGTTTGAGAGGGAGACTAAATTACCTCTCAACATGCAGCCCTAGAAGAAGCCTTAGAAGAAATCTGAGACAATTGTGGAGCAGCCATAATTGGAGAAGTAGAGATGAGACCGAGTTGAGGCATCAAATCAAGAAAATACCTCTAGTAGGGGGAAATTTCGAGCCAAGTGGGCTGAGGGAGCACATGCAGCCATACCTCTAGTAGTGACATGGGGCGATGTGAAGTGATAGTCCCAAGAGGGCTAAAATTGGGTAGGGTCCATTGAGAGGTTCTATCTCATGGATCTTACCTTTCTATGAGAGCCCAAATTAAATAGTAGCTGGAGGAATCAATGGTGATTGATGGAGTCAGAGATAAGAGTGAAAGAGGCTAGAGTAGTCAAATACTGAAGAGATAAGGGAAGGTTTGACAACAGTACAAAAAGGTAGAGTCAGCAGAAGCACGGAGTTTTTAGTTGACAAATGCAATAACAGTCAGAGACTTTGATGACAGATGCATCATACTAATTTAGGTTGGATGTTTTCTTTTCCTGGAGTTGTTATAGCAACAACACTAGAGAGAAGTGTTGCATGCAGAACATTCTAAAGGTTCATGATTGGGATCAATTTTAATTTCTTTCTTGTTGAGAGTGAGTGTTGAAAATAACAACAAGAAATGTTAAAAATAGAATCCAAAAATTCCGATTTAATTTGTCCTTGAATTAAATTGTGAATTAAAATTGTAATTCTTTTCTCATAGCAACTTGTAAATAGTTAATTAAGTTTAATTAACTTAATTATCTTGGGAATTTCAAGTTGGAAGTCTTTTGGAAGTCATGTAAGTGTTCTCCATAAATTTTAGGGGTTCAGTATGAGTTTAGATTGAGTTATAATTAGATAACTCAGTTTACTGAGTTATAGTAAGTTAAACTAGTTCTAACTATTTGTTGAACTAGTAGAGGATGAATAGTCAGTTAGTGCACTTGTGCATCCACAAGTGCTACTGTAGATAACTGAAGATTCACTCATCAGAAACTCATGCATGTTAGTTTTGAGAAAGACCCAGTTGAGACTAGACTGTAGGGACAATGTACTATCAGTTGTATGATTTACTGAGTTGTAAATATCATGCATGCAATCAAGAATATGACCTAATTAGGATTGCATGGTTTAGGAAGTATGAATCCCTTTTTAATATGGGCTATTCATCCTAAGAATTGTGCAAGGAAATAAGAGCTTGGAGAGTTATAGAATAGGCTAAGGATTTGGCTTGAGCTAGCTTATGAGCTAAGAGTTGATTATACTTGTGCAAGGATTGTTCTTCTGAGAACAAGCATTGTATTCTCATCTTGGATTTATGATTAATGCAATATATATAGTAGGGGTTTTGATTTGTGGCTTTCCCTAGATAAATATTGTGTTATGTGTCATTGATTATCTTCCTCTTTTTGATTGTTGTTTTCATCAATCACTTCCGCTGGTTGAAGTAGAAGTAGATTCTTGTGCCTTGTTTTAGAAGATTACATGGGATTAGGTTGCCATATTAGGAATGACTTTGGTCAGATTTGGTACAACAGGAGTTTCGACAGAATACCAGAGATGGGACCTCTTCCAAGGAAGTGGAAGAGGACTTTTCCTTAATGAGTAAGGAAAAGAAGGCCAATGGAAAGAAGTCCCAAGGTGAGGTGAGCGGCAAGAAGATGGACTTGTCGAAAGTCAAGTGTTTTTAGTGTCACGAGCATGGGCACTATGCCACGAATTGCCCATAGAAGAAAGAAAGCAATAAGGAGCTTGCAGTAGCTATAGTAGGTGAACGTCTAGCTTCACAATTCAAACTTGATTTCACTCTCATCACATGCATGGTCAGCACTGTAATGGGAGGCATTTTGTATCTTAATAGCGGTGCCTCATTCCACATGATGGGGAATAAAGATCTCTTTGGTGATTTTGAGAAGAAAGACATAAAAAAGAGCATACAGTTTTTAGATGACGAGGGGTATAGAGTTATCGAGATCAATATGGTTACCTTTAAAAGGGAGTCTAGCACCCCTATCAGAGTCACAGATGTGATGTATGTTCCAACTCTATAGAAGAATCTTGTTTTAGTCATGGTGTTGAAAGACCATGGCTATGATGTGATTTTTAGTAAGGGAAAGGTTTTCCTTAGACACATTACCATGGGATAGGTGAAACATATCTGTGCAGGAGTCAAAAACCTGTACGCTCTTGAGGTAAAAGATGCATGCAAAGCCTTGAGGATCAAGACAAAGGTTAGAGACTTGGTGGTTGAGAAACAGAGTGAATTACCTCTCAACATAGAGGCCTAGAAGAACCCTCAAAAGTAGTCTCAAACAATTGTGGAGCGTCCATAATTGGAGAAGTAGAGAGGAGACCAAGTGGAGGCATCCACTCAAACAGATACCTCTAGTAGGGGGGGAATTTCGAGCCAAGTGGGCCGAGAGAGCACATGTAGGGATACCTCCAGGTGTGATGTGGGGCAGTAAGAAGTGATAGTCCCAAGAGGGCTGAAATTTGGTAGGGTCCATTAAGAGGTTCTATCTCATGGATCACACCTTGCTACAGGAGCCCAAAGTACTTAGTAGTGAGAGGAATCAATGGTAATTGATGGAGTCAGAGATCATAGTGACATAGGCTAGAGAAATCGGATACTAAAGAGCACATATAAGGTTTGACAATAGTGTAGAAGGGCAGAGTCAATAAAAGCACAAAGTTTTTTAGTCGACAGAGGCAATAGTAGTCAAAGACTTTGATGACAGATGCATCATACTGATTTAGGTTGGATTTAATTTTTCTTACATAGTAGCGGGAGGAATGAGTGGTGATTGATGGAGTCAGAGATCAGAGTGACAGAGGCTAGAGTAGGCAGATACTGGAAAGTGCAGATAAGGTTTGAAAATAGTGCAGAAAGGCAGAGTCGGCAGAAGTGTAGAGTTTTTAGTCGACAGAGGCAATAGTAGTCAAAGACTTTGATGATAGATGCATCATAGTGATTTACGTTGGAATTTTGTTTTATTTATTATTATTATTATTATTATTATTATTATTATTTTGGAGTTGTTGTAGCAAAAACACTAGAGAGAAGTGTTGCATGTAGAACATTCCAAAGGTTGAGGATGAGGATAAATTTGAATTCCTTTCTTATTGAGAGGGAGTGTTGAAAATAGCAACAAGAAATGTTAAAAATAGAATCCAAAAAATCCAATTTAATTTGTCCTTGAATTAAATTGTGAATTAAAATTGTAATTCTTTTCTCATAGAAACTTATAAACATTTAATTAAGTTCAATTAACTTAATTAGCTTAGGAATTTCGAGTTGGAAGTATTTTGGAAGTCATGTAAGTGTTCCCCTTAAATTTTAGGGGCCCAGTATGAGTTTAGATTGTGTTGTAATTAGATAATTCAGTTTACTTAGTTATAGTCAGTTAACCTAGTTCTAATTGGTTTTTGATCTAGTAGAGGATTAACAATCAGTGTGCACTCATTCATCCACATGTGCTACTCCGGACAACTGAATATTCACTCATCGGAAACTCATGCATGTCAATTCTAAGAAAGACCCAATTGAGACTAGGGTGTAGGGAAAATGTACTATTAGTTCTATCATTTACTGATTTGTAAATATCATGCTTGCAATCAAGACAAAGACCTAATTAGGATTGCACAGTTTTGGAAGCATGAATTCCCTTTAAATACAGGTTATTCAACCTAGGAATTGTGCAAGGAAATAGGGGCTTGGAGAGCTACAGAATAGGATAATAATTTGGCTTGAGACAGCTTGTGAGCTTAGAGTTGATTATACTTGTGCAGGGATTGTCCTTATGAGAACAAGTGTCGTATTGTCATATTTGATTTATGATTAATGTAATACAGATAATAGGGGTTTTGAGTTGTGGCTTTTCTCGGATAAATATTGTGTTATGTGCCATTGATTATCTTCCTCTTGGTGATTACTATTTTCATTGATCTATTGGCTATCACTGATTGAAAGTAGAAGTAGATTCTTGTCTCTTGTTGTAGTAAATTACATGAGTTGTGAATTTATAAGAATATTTACAGAACCATGTCTATACATTTTCAACAAAGAAAACCATAATCTATGCTAGAAAAATATGGTCAACCATGGTCAAATTGGTCAAATCATGTTCATGCATGGTAAACATGGTTAACATTCCGAACCATGGTCAATGATGGTAAATCATGGTCAACCATGATTGAAATATGAACAACCATAATCAATCATAAAATATCATAGTTCACTGTGTCAGTTTTGGTCAACTTGGTCATCCATAGTCAACCATGGTCTATTAATTCTCACCACATATTTCGTCCATCAACTAGCACAACCACATTAATAAATGTGGTTGATATAAGCCAATCAACACCATTTCCATACACTATGATGTACAAAAGGTGGAAAATGGAATTGCTCGGTGTATATCAATCACATGTACTAATGTGGTTGTGCTAGTATTATATAAGAAGTTAAATACTTATAGCTAGACTTTAAGAGTTATTTCTCTTATTAATGCAATATTCCTCCCATTTCTTTGTCATGGGAGCCATCCTTCCTAAACTTATTAAACAAAAAATTTGAATTACAAACTAATAATGTAAATTTAAATTGAAAATTAGAGATGGAATTGTCAAAGTGGAAAATAAAAATACAAACTAGGAAAGGAATTTCTTGATGGATACTAGAAATCTAATATATTGTATTGTTAATCAAGTTCACTTTCCAAATTGGTGTAACCCAATTTAAAAACTGGAAAAAATAAATTGGATTCAATAGTAGAAGTGTAATGGAGAATGACTAAAACAACAAGTGAAATTACAATTAGAAAAGGTAACATTAGAAGAAAAGTACTAGAACTTAAACATGGGGTTCTTTCCATATGATACTTTTTATAAGAAAAAGTAATTGGAAAGAAACTAACCTATAAGATAAGTTCTGAATCAAATGTTGAAAAGGAAAGATAGTCAAACCACCAATAGAAACCCTACAAGGAACAAATAATAAAGACTTAAATATCTCTTTCTTTACCTATAATGTTTCTCTTAATAAATATCAACAAACAACACCAAGCATAAGTAGACTAAGAGAGTTGAGTAAGTAGACTGCATAAAACCAAAACCCATAACATAAGGTAGAAAAAGAAAAAACTAAACAATTATCATTTCAAAATGGACAAAAAATGCACTAGCTCATTTTTTCACTGAAAATATGTGTTATGGGTTCAAACATGGAATAAAATGAAAGGTTTCTCTAACTTAAGTAAAAAATCAAGGTCTTTGCATAGGCTCCCTAATGTAGAAAGGTTGAAATAGATAAAACAAGTAGCTAAGGCTACTAATCTACCAAATAGATGAAAATGATACACACAAACAAATGAGGAAGGAGATTATAGATTAACTCCACGAGTGGTATCACAAAACAATTGTGAGTTAATTGTGATATAAATAATGTGTGAAAAAAATCCACCTTAGTAGGCTGTGATACTAAGTCTAGTCGATAAAGGAAATGGAAATAAAATACCTATAAATAAGAATTGTATTTAAACCTAATATATGAAAGGAAACAAGCATGTCCAAGCTCAAAAACAAATTTGGTGCCGATAAAAAAAACACTATGAGTTAACAAATATGATGATGCCAATGAGGAAAGAATATATGATTACAAGCATTGACAAGAGGCTAGATGTAGCTAGGTGGGATACAAATCCCCTGTTAGGAATGGTTCCTTTGTCTCCTTATGTGCTAAAACTATAATCTTTCTAGATGACAATGCTTAAAAAGTAAAATAAGAGAGTCTATAGGAAATGACATCAAGTCTCTCAAAATTCTAGTCACATAATTACTCTTGGATTGTGGATGTAAAATGTAAGGTTAGAAGATTGATTTATCAATGAGAGATGGATCAAACTGTTTTCTAACTTTTGTATATTGGGTATGTTTTATATTCCTTCCATGACTAGTCTTTGGGATTGTTACGTTGCGTCCAACGAAGCAAGGAGGTCATGGGGGTGCGGTGACCCCCCTTGCTAGGGGGTTTCTAGGGGGGTGTTATTTAACCTACCCATGCTTTTGTGGATGGTTTTGGGAATGATTGATTTTCTCAACATATTTTATAGATAAGGTTAAGGGAACTATGGTTATGTTCTAATCCAGGGTTAATGGATTGGGGTTTATGAATGATTTGGCATGTATATAATATATTATAACATTGAAAGGAATATGATGAAAAATAAATGTGGTTTTCCCAGTTTTGGGCTCCGGGAGAAAATATTTGTGTATAGTTTTATGTTCTTGCCATTGTATACTTTTCTATCTTTTAAGAATACGTTTGCAGGTCATTTTTGTCCAGGGTTAAAATCCACATTCTATATCATATTTTTTTTAACTTACAAGGGATGCTTTTGAAACTGAGGGGTTTGTTGTTAGGGCCTTTGATAGACCTTATGATAGTGGGAGACATTTGCCATCGATTCTTGTGTTGAAAGGAAGTGGTGAATAGTGGAAAGATAGACATCAAGAAATTCAATGGAAATATATTAGAGTTGTGGAAGCTCAATATGGAGGATCTGTTGGCGGAAGGATATCAGTAGATTGTTGTATATCTAGGTATGGCACGAACATGAATGTTGACGAAATATTAGGGGGAGTTAGATCAGAAGGAAAAGAGCACAATATAATTATGTCTCTCAGATTCAATATTGTTGAATGTATCATGAGAAGCTATGAAAAAGGCTTTGTGGGACACGTTAGGGACTTTGTAACAATCTAAGTCCTTAGTGAACAAATTGTTCCTATGGAAAAATTTATATAACCTGAGGATGAAGGATGGAGACTCGGAGACAAAGCATATGAATTCCTTCAATAGTATGGTAAGTCAAATGTTATTAGTTGATATTTAAATTTTAGATGAATATAAGTGCATCAATCCATTGTGTTCTCAACCAGACTTATGGGATAGTCTAGTTGTTGCCATAAGGAGTAATGGTTGAGTAGACCCAAGGAAGGGAGGTTGACCCAAGGATGGTGGACATACCTACCCATGGTTTTTTGCATTGCTTTGTGTATGATTATTTTTTCCATGGTATTTTTTAGATATGCTCACGGGAACTATAGTTATGTTCTAATCCAAGGTTAATGGTTTGTGGTTTCTGAATGTTTTGACATGTATATAATGTATTGTATTGAAAGGAATATAATGAAAAATTAATGAATTTTTTCTAGCTTTGGGTTCTAGGAGAAAACCTCTATCTATATTTTTATGTCCTTACCATTGTATATTTTTCTAATTTTTAAGAATTTGTTTGCAAGTAATTTATGTACCGAGTTAAAATCTAAATTTGATATTAGATTTGTTTAACCTTCAAGGGGACACCTTTGCAGCTAAAGGGTTTATTGCTAAGGCCTATGGTAGACCCTGTTACAATGGGAGATTTGCAATATCGATCTTCCAATGAAAGGAGATGGAAAATAGTGGAAAGATGGAGATCGAGAAATTCGATGGACAAAGTTTTGAGCTATGGAAGCTAGCGATGGAGGATTTGTTGGTGGACGAAGATTAATGGATTGTTGTAGATCTAGACATGGAACCAAGAGGAATGTTAATTGAAGATTGGGTGAAGTTAGCGCGAAAGGAAAATAGCATAATATGATTTTGTCTCTTAGATTTAGTATTGTTGAATGTATGAAGGGAAGCTACAGAAAAGGCTTTGTGGGAAAAATTAAGGAACTTGTATCAATCTAAGTCTCCGGTGAACAAACTATTCACATGGAAAAATATGTATACCTTAAGGATGAAGGATGGAGACTTTGTCATATATCATCTAAATGCCTTCAATATTGTGGTAAGTCAGTTTTTATCTATCAGTATTAAAATTTCAAAGGAAGATAAGTGCATCAATATGTTGTGTTCTCTACCAAACTCATGGGATAGTTTGGTTGTTGCCATAGGTATTAATGGTTGGGTAGACCAAGGATGGGGGCAGGTCCAAGGATGGTGGGCAGACCTACCATTGGTTTTGCACATGGTTTTCGGTATGATGGTTTTTCCCATAGTATTTTGTAGATCCTAACAAGGTATCTATTATTTTATTCTAATCTAGGGTTAATGGATTGCATTTTATGAATGATTTGGCATGTATATAATGTATTGTAACATTGAAAGGAATATAATGAAAAATCAATCTAGTTTTCCTAGTTTTGGATTCCAAGACAAAATCTTTGTGTATATTTTTATGTTCTTTTCATTGTTTATTTTTTAGTTTTTAAGAATTATTTTACAGGTAATTTGTGTATAGGGTTAAAACCTGCATTTTGTATTAGATTTGTTTCGACTTCAAGGGGATGCCTTTGAGGCTGGAAGGTTTGTTTCTCAGGCATGTGGTAGACCCTGTTATAGTGGGAGATCTATGGGATTGATTCTTGCAGAGAAATAAGAAGGTGAATAATAGAAAGAAAGAGATAGAGAAATTCAATGGGAAGAGTTTGAGCTATGGAAGCTCAAGATGGGGGATGTGTTAGTGGACAAATCTTAGTGGATTATTCTAGATCTAGGTACGACACCAATAGAAATATTGATAGAAGACTAGGCGGAGCTAGATCATAAGTAAAATATCACAGTAAGATTGTGTCCCTCAAATTCACACTGATGAATATATCAAGGGAAGTTATGGAAAAGGCTTTGTGGGAAAAGTAGGGACTTTGTATCAATATAAGTCCCTGGTGAAGAAACTTCTCCTATGCAAAAGGCTATATAACTTGAGAATGAAAGATGGAGACTCAGTGATAAACAATATAAATGGCTTCAATACTCTGGTAAGTTATTTTTAGTCTATTGATATTAAAATTCCAGATGAAGATAAGTGCATAATTTTGTTGTGTTCTCTACCCGACTCCTGGGATATTCTAGTTGTTGCCATAGATATTAATGGGTAGGTGGACCCAAGGATAAGGGGCATACCCAAGAATGGTGGGACAACCTACCTGTGGTTTTGTGAATTGTTTTGGAAATGATGGGTTTCCCATGGTATTTTGTAGATCCAGTCAAGGGAACTATGGTTATGTTCTAATTCAGTATTAATGGATTCATGTTTATGAATGTTTTGACATATATATAATGTATTATAACATTGAAAGGAATATCATGGTTTTGGGTTCCTGGAGAAAATATTTGTGTATAATTTTATGTTCTCTTCATTGTACATTTTTTTGTTTTGTAAGAATTCATTTGCAAGTAATTTATGTACAGGGTTGAAACCTACATTTGGTAACCAAGTTAATTCAGCTTCAATGAGATGCCTTTGCAATTGAGGGTTTTTTTTTCTCAGGCATGTGATAGGCATGTCATAGACCCTATTAGATCGATTATTTTGATGAAAGGAGATGGAAAACAATGGAAAGGTAGGGATAAAGAAATTTAATGGGTAGAGTTTTGAGCTATGGTAGCTAAAGATGGAGGATCTGTTGGTGGACAAAGATGAATTGATTGTTGTAGATTTTTGTATGGAACCAACATGAATGTAAATAGGATATTGCTCGATGTTATATTGGAAGCCAAAGAGAACAATATGATTATGTCTCTCATATTCATTATTTCTTAATGTATCATGGGAAACTACAACAAAGCCTCTGTTGGACAAGTTAGGGACTTTGTATCAATCTATGTCCCTAGTGAACAAACTATTCTTATGGAAAAATCTATATAACATGAGGATGAAGGATGGAGACTCAGTGACATAGCATCTAAACTCCTTCAATACTATGGTAAGTTAGTTGTTATCTCTTGATATTAAAATTTCAGATGGTGATAAGTGCATTAGCATGTTGTGTGATCTAGTAAACTTGTGGGATATTCTAGTTGTTTCCATAGGTAGTAATGGTTTAGCGGACCCAAGGATGGTGGGAAAACCTACCCATGGTTTTATGCATGATGGTTCTGTTGAAAAGTGTAACTAGGTCCGGTCTTCATAATGACATGTAATTATGATTTTATATAATGAGATGTAAATAAGAAAAATAAATTTATTATATTGACTTGCTTCATGGGTTTCATGAGCAAGGGATTTTGTTTTTGAGTCATGACTCCCATTGAGATTATTTAGGATTTATTTTTCATCTAGTCAGAAAATGTAAGAGTTATTGTCATGTAAATGAAGTCATGTTATACTTTGTAAAATTTTATCTTGTCTATGTAAAAGTATCCTCCAAGAACTAATCATCTAACCTCTTCAAGTTGACCTACAAACAATGAGGAATGTGCTAGATGAAGTCAACCGAACTCCAGTTGTCAAGTTGGCCTGAAGGTCATGTAAAGAAGGGTATAAATAGAATAACTCGATCTCCATTATAGAAAAACAACTCAAATTGAGTTCAGTCTAGAAGGAAGTGCGAAGAATGAGCAACAAAAGAAGTGTGAAAGTATTTTCTGGCAGATTTTCTTCTGGGCCAACAAAATGGACTTTCTTCTAGGGCAGTGAAGTCTCTTTTGTGTAGTGTAAAGTTAGGAGGGCGAAATTTCTTCTAGGGCAGCGAAGTTTCTTCTTGGCAAGAGAAAAGGGGTTTCTTCTGGAACAGAAAGGATTCTTCTGGAAGGTTGAAGTAGAAGACCTAGAGACTGAGTTTCTCTAGAGAATACCTAGAGATCAAGATTTTCTAGGGAAGTCTGGGAGGAGAAGTGATAAGAGTAGAGATATTATTTCTATAAGTAGAAGTTGAGGAGAGCAGTTCAAGATCAAGAAGGAAGGCAAGGAAAGGAAGAGGCAAAGCATCAAGGTTGGTGACAAGGTTCTTGAGAGGATACTAGAGTCAAGGGTCTATGTCAAAGTTTTAGTACTTATCAATTGAAGATCTAGAAGAATAATTTTGATCGGGTTTTCCTCTCAAGAAGTGAGAGGTTTTGGCCCTAGCTGGAGAAGCCTACATACTGTGTCACCTATCTTTATTTTGTGTTTTGGTAATTGTCTTGATAAAAGAACCCTTTAATAAGCTAATGGAGAAAATACTATAATATAATAAGTAAAAGTGCATCACAAGAAATTATTAATAAAAGAAATTGTTAAATTTGAATTCCCTAGATTTCTCAACATGGAATCAGAGCTTAGGCACTAAAGAAAAAAGGGGCAATCAAAGAAAGTCGACACACAAGAATCAATCTTCATAGAAGGCATCAAAGTAAGTTGAAGGTTATCAACAAGATCAAGGTCTACATCAAAGAAACCCTAGATTGAATAAGGAAGCGAGAAGAAAGACCGAAACCCTAGAAGCACTTCAAGAAAGTAGAAGCTCTTCAAATCTAAAGAGAGATTGAATCAGAAGTCAATCCTATATCTATTGGAGCAAAGATCTTATAAAAGGTAGTCCTCCCTCAACAAAATATTTGAAATAAGAAGAAACAAGTTCATCATCAAGAAGAAGATTTTATCTTCTCAAGTAAGTACCTCTTATTATAATACAATCTAGTAAAAATGACTTCATGTTTTAAGGAAGCCAAAAGCTGGTTGGGATATCAAACTTCCTTGTTTAGAAAAAGAAGGATAGACATTGCCCTCAAAGTAAATGAAGTCATTGATAATGTCCATGGGAAGGTCTCCAAGCCATCCAAAGAACAAGAATTGTTTGAATACATGGAAATGGATCTCAAGGCTCAAAATATTCTCAAGGAGTCCATCAAATATTCACTCATTTCCTATGTAGGCAAGTTGGAGACATCTAAATAAATATATGATAAGCTGGAAGAACTTTTCTCTATAAGCACGATAGAAAAAAATCTTATCACTTAGATCTAATCTTCATATATTTAAGGTATCAAAGGATGAAGGGATATCACCATGTCTCTCTAAGGCATGTCAAATACAAGGTCAATTAAAGGACCTAGGAGAGATAATATTTGATAACGAAATAATCTTCGTTATTCTAAATGCGTTAACTAATGAACATGATAACCTCTTTTCCACTAGGGACGAGGAAGCTACACCAATCATCAAGTTATGGTCTCTCTGCAAGGCAGATGAAGATAAGGCAAAGAATGAAAGTGACGAAAGATCAGATGGAAGGGAACAAACAGTGTCAGGGTCAGAGGAAATTTTTTGAAAGTTTAGTAATCCAAAGAAGAAAAAGAAGAACATGCCTAAAGAAATATGCTATTGTTGTAATAATTTTGGGCACTATAGAAAGGACTATCCTAATCACAAGAGGGACAAGGAAGAAGACTATTCTACTGATGAAGTGAAACAACTAAAGGCAAAGAAGTATAAGAAGGAAAGCGAGAAGATGACTAAGTTGATATTATTCATTAGAAGGTTATTTTCACTTATAAAGTTATAGATAGGAAACAATATAAATAAGATAGGTTGCATCAAGTTATAAAGAAGCGTCGTGATAGAAGCATTAGAAGAGCTCATGACATGGATATCATAAAGTTTGTCTAGTACAAATTACACATAATAGGAAACTCTTAAGGAAACCTCTTTAATACTTATAGAAGCAGAGGTCATCATCTACTCAGACCATCATAGAAGAAAAGATCTAGGAATGAGGATATGGAACATCCTCGAGTTTCTATGAAATAATTCTCATCAAAAGATTCACCAATGTAAAAAGGAAGAAAAAGTTTTCATCAAGAATTTGAACTTGTGGGACTCAAGGAATGATGGTATGATGACATAACATGAAAGCAGGTCTAAAGGATAAAAGCATTTCGAATGAAGTTGCTACAAGAAGTCTGAATGACCAAAAGAAAGATGAGGTATGTATGCTTGCATAGATTATTATCAAAGTCATTTCATATGGTTGTGGATAATTTCCCTCCTAAGAAATATGATCAAGAGAAAGAAGGATCTCCCCCAAATGATTGCAACAAACCATAAGTCACTCTAGTTGAAACCAACATAATATGTTCTCTCATGAATCATGAGGAAGTTGACTATAATCAAGGAACTATTATTGGAAGCTCCTGAGAATGAAGTGTGAAAAGCCAGGAAGAGATCGTGATAATATGCAAAAAAGGAAGAAGGTATTCAACATCTGATGTCCAAGAAGATTTGACTAGAAGATCTCCCATAAATATGTGAAAACTTTGATGAAAGTCATAAAAAGATAGAGACCCTTGATAATGGATATCAGTGGGAGATATGTCAATTTGTATGTAGGATGCTCATACTTACAAGAAGATGTTATGGTGAAAGATCATCACAAAGGTAATTTTGATTTGAAGTGTTTATTGATTATTTTTGAACTAACATCCGTTTGGTATTATGTAGGACTGTCGAAAGGAAGATCTATAAATAACTTCTAGGCAGATCATATAGAAGGACGTAATATCCTTCCAAAATATGGCATAAAAGAATAACAACATGAAGCAAAGCTAGATGGAAAATCTGATGGATCACTTTTTGATGAGTTTAGGACATGACTAACTCATGGATAAAAAGGGATGGATTATATGTGCCCTATATAGAATTTCCCAAATATGAAGACTCCTTGATGAAGAAGAAATTCATGACATCGAAGGAAGGAGATCGTCAAGCAGCTGGAAGTTATATGACCTCCACATGAAGAAACTGCAATAGGTCCCTAGTTAAGAGGGAGTTTGAGAAGAAGTTTCTTACTTGGAAGAACTTAGAAATTCCTAAGCTGGAAGCTTAGGTACATTCCTCTGTGATAGGAATGAGTACATTCCTTTAAAGGAAGAAAACTTCCTCGTATAATAACGAGTGATAGACACAATGTTTTGATATTCACTTTGGAAGACAGAATGAAGGATTTTGTAATCGTTTGGCATCTGATTCTCTTAGAGGATGAGATAGGCCATCCCATGAAAGAGTAGTTGTAGATGATCGATATCCTTTTGGGACTCAGGAATCCAAGAAAATAATAGTCCTTATGGAGGATATCCTGAGTGAACCTGGGTGAGTTATGTTCCTAGAGAGATAATGATGAGTATCTCTATAAATCATTGGTCTCGCTAGCATTGTGCTATCATCTTGTGAAGAGATAGACTTGTTAGTCAAGGCCTTGATATATAACAATGATGGTTGGTATGATGCTATAGAAATGAGTTACAAATCTGAATTCTTCTCATGAAAGATTCTTTTGATTGAGAAAGTCTAAGTACCATTATGAATACGTCCCTCATTAAGAGGGAGCGTTGAAAACTGTAACTAGGTTCGGTCTTCATAATGACATGTAATCATGATTTTATCTAATGACATGTAAAGAAGAAAAATAAAATTATTATATTGACTTGCTTCTTGGATTTCATGAGCAAGGGATTTTTTTTTTAGTTAAGACTCCCATTGAGAGTCTTTAGGATTTATTTGTCATCTAGTCATAAAATGTAAGAGTCATTATCATGTAAATGAAGTCATGTTACACTTTGTAAAAGGTCATCTTGTCTATGTAAAAGTATCCTCAAAGAACTTGTCACCTAACCTCCTCAATTCGGCCTAAAAATGATGAGGAATCTACTAGATGAAGTCAACCTAAATCCAACTCTCAAGTTGGCCTAAAGTTCATATGAACAAGGGTATAAATAGAAGAAGTTAGCCTCCATTCTAGAAAATCAACTTGACTTTATTTCAGTCTATAAAGAAGTGGGAAGAAAGTATAACAAGAACTGCAAAGAAGGAGCAAAAAAAAAGAGTGTGAAAGTGTTTTTTCGGAGACTTTCTTCTTGGCTAGAGAAAGGGACTTTCTTCTGGGGCAACAAAGTCTCTTCTATGCAGTGTGAAGTTTGGACAATGAATTTTCTTCTAGGGTAGTGAAGTTTCTTCTCGAAAAGTGGAAAAGGGTTTCCTTTGGAGAAAAAAGGATTCTTCTGGGAAGGTTGAAGTAAGTCGAGAAAGATAGAGACCAAGTTTCTCTAGAGATGACCTAGAGACCGATATTCTCTAGGGAAGTCTGGGAGGAGCAGTAAGAAGAATAGAGACTGAGTTTCTCTAAGTAGAAGTCGAGGAGAGTAGTTCAAGATAAAGAACGAATGCACGGAAAGGAAGAGGAAGAGAATCAAGGTTGGTGACAAGGTTCTTGAGAGGATACTAGAGTCAAGTGTCTGTGTCAAGGTATTAGTACTTATCAATTAAAGATCTAGAAGAAGAATTTTGATTGGGCTTTCCTCTCAAGAAGTGAGAGGTTTTGGCCCTTGCTGTAGAAGCCTACATACTGTGTCACTTGTCTTTTATTATTCATTTTCGTAATTGTCTTGATGAAAGAACACATTAATAAGATAACGAAGAAAATACTATAAAATAAGAAGTAAAAGTGCATCACAAGAAATTATCAAGAAGAGAAATTGTTAACTTTGAATGCCCTAGATTTCTCAACAGATTCTGCACATGGTATTTTGTAGATCTGGTCAATTGAACTATAGTTGTGTTTTAATTAAGGGTTAATGATTTAGGTTTATGAATAATTTGGCATGCATGTAACACACTATAACATTGAAAGAGAATGAAAAATCAATATCGGTTTCCCAGTTTTGGGTTCTAAGAGAAACTATCTATGTATATTTTTATGTTCTCATCATTGTATATTTTTCTATTTTTTAAGAATTCATTTGCAGGTAAATTATGTATAGGGTTAAAAGCTACATTTAGTTCCAGATTTGTTTCGACTTCAAGGGGATGCCTTTGCGACTGAGTGTTTTGTTGCTCATTCTTGTGGTATACCCTATTAGTATGGGAGATATGCGGGATTGATTCTTGTTGTGAAAAGAGATGGCGAATAATGAAAATATAGAGAATTAGAATTTTAATGGAAAAAGTTTTGAGTTGTGGAAGTTTAAGATGGTGGATCTGTTGGTGCGTATAGATCAACGGATTGTTGTAGTTCTAGGTACAACACCAAAAGGGATGCTGACAAAAGACTGGGTGAAGTTAGATCAGAAGGAAAAAAGCATAATATGATTGTATCTCTTAGATTTAGTATTACTGAATGTATTAGGGGAAGATACAACAAACATTTTGTGGGACAAATTAGGGACCTTGTATCAATATAAGTCACCAGTGAACAAATTATTCCTATAAAAAACGTTGTATAACCTGAGGATGACGAATCAATACTTGGTGACAAAGAATCTAAATGCCTTCAATGTATCAATTGTTATCTATTGATATTAAAATTCTAGATGAATATAATTGCATCAGTTTTTCATGTTCTCTACTAGATGCATGGGATAATCTTGTTGTTGCCATAGGTAGTAATGGTTGGGTATACCAAAGGATGAGGAGTGGACCTAAGTATAGTAGGTGGCCTGCCCATGGTTTTGCACATGGTTTTTTGTGCATGGTTTTGGGCATAATGATTTTACCCATGGTATTTGTAGATCTGGTCAAAGGAACTACGGTTATGTCCTAATACAGTGTTAATGGATTAGGGGCTATGAATTATTTTTCGTGTACATAATGTATTGTAACATTGAAAGGAATATAATGAAAAATCAATCTACTTTTCCCATTTTTCAGTTCTAAGATAAATTGTCTATGTATATTTTTATGGTCTCGCCATTGTATATTTTTATGTTTTTTTAAGAATTCATTTGCAGGTGATTTCCATACAGGGTTAAAACCTACATTTGGTATTATAGATGTTTCATATTCAAGGGGACACATTTATGGCTGAGGGGTTTCTTGTTCGGGCATGTGCTATACCCTATTACAATGGGATATCTGCAGGATCAATTCTTGCAGTGAAAGAAGATGGCGAACTTTGGAATGATAGAGATTAAGAAATTCAATGGTCATAATTTTGAGCTGTGGAATATCAATATGCAGGATCTTTAGGTGGAAAATCATCTATGGATTTTTATACATCCAAGTACGACACCAACAAGAGTGTCGAGAGAAGACTTGGTGAAGCTAGATTAGAAGGAAAAGAGCACAATATATTTGTCTATCTCATTTAGTATTCTTGAATGTGTTAAGGAAAGCTACGAAAAAGGCTTTGTGGGACAAGTTAGGGACTTTGCATTAATCTATGTCCCTAGTGAAAAAAATATTCCTATGGAAAAAGGTATATTACTTGAGGATGAACAATAGAGATTTGGTGACAGGGCATCTCAACGTCCTCAATACCATGGTAAGTCAATTGTTATTTATTGGTATTAAAATTTTAAATGAAGACAAGTCCATTAGTATGTTGTGACCTCTTGCAAATTCATGGGATAATCTTGTTGTTGACATAGGCAGTATGGTTGGGAAAACCCATGGATGGGGGTGGGCCCAAGGATGGTGGGTGTACCTACCCATGGTTTTGCACATGGTTTTTTTTGCATGGTTTAGGGCATGATGGTTTACCAATGGTATTTTGTAGATCAAGAAGGGAATTATGGTTATGTTCTAATACAAGGTTTATGGATTGGATTTTATGAATGATTTGGCATATATATAACGTATTGTAACATTGAAAGGAATATAATGAAAAATAAATATGGTGTTCCTAGTTTTGGGTTCTAGGAGAAAATATTCATGTATATTTTTATGCTCTTACTGTTGTATATTTTTTTGTATTTTTTAATAATTCATTTTTAGGTAATTTTTAAATAGGGTTGAAACCTATATTTGGTGTCAGATCTTTGTGGGACAATCTAGGGAATTTGTTTCAATCTAAGTCCCTAGTGAACAAACTATTCATGCATAAAAAGTTATATAACATGAGGATGAAGAATGGAGATATAACATGAGGATGAAGAATGGAGACTTGGTGACAAAGAATTTCAATATCATGGTAAGTCTATTCTTATATGTTTATATTAAAATTCCAGATGAAGATAATTGTATTAGTTTGTTTTGTTCTCTATCATACTCATGGGATAGTCTAGTTGTGTCCATCATAAATAATTGTTGGTCGGACCCAAGGATGGTGGGTGGACCTACCCATATTTTTACACATGTTTGTTTGGCATGATGGTTTTTCCCATGGTATTTTTTAGATCTGGTCAAGAGAAGTATTTATATGTTCCAATCAAGGGTTAATGGATTGGTTTTTATGAATGTTTTGGCATGTATATAATATATTGTAACATTGAAATGAATATAATCAAAAACCAATTTGGTTTTCTTGGTTTTGGGTTCCAAGAGAATAGCTCTATGTATATTTTTATGTTCTCATCATTGTATATTTTTCTATTTATAAGAATTCATTTGTGGGTAATTTTTGTAAAGAGTTAAAACCTACACTTTCTATGTAAACTTTCCCTAATATATTAATGAGATCATGGAGTAGTGGAAGCTAAAGATGATTGAACAAAGCCTTGTTAATGAGGACAATGGCTTTACATAGTCCACATAGGTATATTATGCTTTATTAAAGTGCATGGGTGCATTAACAAGTTAAAAGATACTTGAATTTAGGCATATTTGTGGCAACATATTTGTTGGGCCATTGTCTACATTATGCAAGCAGATAATGGGTATAAATTTTCTCTATAGATATTTCGGACAAATTATTCTTTGATATGGATAAAAAATAGGTGATTGGGATCATTTAATGATGGAAGAGAGATTTCAATATAGGTTACGATTATTACAGTAATTATTTCACATGAAAACTAAAATAAATTATATAGGTTAGAAAAATTAGGTTGATAATAGTCAACTCTTGATATATGGGTTTAGGGGAAAATTGTATAATTCAAATATATAAGAAAATTATTTTTTAAATAAGACATCATGGAGGGAAGAAACAAGGATTAAAATGGCCAAGGAGAAAGGACCACCTACAAAGGATTGAAGTAACCCGCCTACAAAAAAAACTAATGAGGTAAGATGTATACATGATCATAAATAGGAATTAGGAAAGGCACAACAGACCAAGAAATATAGAAGAATAAGCCAAGAGGGTAGAAGGCCCCAATCCAAGAGCCAAATGATGTAGACCACCCAATTTATGTACTCAATCCACGGTTACATCTTTTGAGAAGCTATGAACATATGAAATGCTATGTGGAGTAGGTTCAAGTGGTGGATTACTATATTCACAACCCCACATTATTTCCTAAGTTTTCCCCGTAGAAATTATCAAAGATAAGGGAATTTTCACCGAGGAGTATTCAACCCTTCATGCCATTTATTAAATCAAGAATTATGACTTCAACATGTCTCATGCTTTAGGATGCTTCCCCATAGAAATTATCTAAGATAAGGGGATTTTTGTTGCAAATTATTCAACCCTTCAAGCCATTGCACAAATAAGGAATAACAAGGCTTCAACATGTCTCATGCTTTGAGATGTTTGTAGCAGCAAAGAATTGCATGATCTTGTTTCCTTTACAAACTCATACTACTAGAATTTGGCTCAATCACAAGATCCGCGTTAATTCAGATAACATCGATGTAATCATAAGGATTCCAATGGATGGAAAGGATGTTAGTGATGCATTCTCAAAAAGAGTTGTTGTGCAGGAAGAAGAGACTATCATGAAAGAGCATATGAGAATATGGATACATGTCTAAAATATGTGACAAATAGGGAAAACAAAGGATAAAAAATATCCTCTATCATATGTTTACCACCCAACATGACAACATAGATTCTATCTACAAGAATGTTATGGACATGTTAACAAGAGAATGTTATGGAAGTTCACATCACTAGTGTGTGTGAAATTAGTGTGAATTTGAACTTAGTTTCATGCCTCATGAATGGGATCTTACAAAATGTCACCTTTGTGAAAGATAGGAATCAAGACTTCCATTATGGCTCATTTACTAATATACAAGGAAGAAGATGATACCATTGAAGCTAATCTACTTAAGAGAATATCTAGTAGACTAAGGAGGAGAAATAATAGAATTAAGGATGGGTATGATATTAAGGATGTTAAATTAGATCTGGGGTTGAATATAAACATCCTCCCTAAGAAGTGAGCTAAAGCAATTAGGAAGCCTAAGCTAGTAAACTCTCCCATACAATTATGTATGATCAACCAATATAGGATGTTTCTCATGGGGAGATAAGAATATTTGGATGTAGATTTGGGAGGTGTTAGAATGGTAGTATACTTTTAGATCATTGAGAGCATGGGTGAGAAGGATCACACTGAAATTTGAAGTGGATGGTACTAGGGTGGTACAACCATTAGATCCATATAAAGGACCAAGGTATAGTGAACCTATTTCTTATATTTTTTTAAGG
Source organism: Pinus taeda (assembly GCA_000404065.3). Classification (NCBI taxonomy): domain Eukaryota; kingdom Viridiplantae; phylum Streptophyta; class Pinopsida; order Pinales; family Pinaceae; genus Pinus; species Pinus taeda. The sequence continues at coordinate 28,085 of APFE031260583.1, forward strand.
AAACCTACTATATTAGATATATAGCCTCACTATAGGTCAATGTAGTGATTACATTAATCATGTTGCTAATGAATCAATAAGTTGAAGGAGTATCTATTCTTTGACTATTGGTTCGAGAGAATCATTTAGAAATACTACAATCATGATTTGTTAGGATGCAACAATAAAATGGTTGGCTAGATTGGTACATATTTGTGGGATCCTCTTGTTTTATCACACACACACACACGCATAATTAAGATAAGGGCTACAGTTAGTTCCCATTATCTCACTTAGCCTTGTACTATTTAACAAGGTTGCAACAAAAGCATTGGATGATATGAGAGAAAAGAAACTAATAAAAAGCACTACCAATGCATTCTTCTCCCCATCAAACTAGAGATACTTGATCTTTCTCTTATATTAAACTTCAACAAAATTTTTGGAAGTTTTCCTAGATGCCATGAAATAGAGTTGTGGAGGAACAATAGGTTAATACTTTCGATGTTGTATTATAAGATACCCATGCTCCTTGGTGGGCCACTCAATTAGATAACCTCACTTCCTATGATGATGTTCGACCAACCTTATTCCAAATATTTGTTCTTCCTCCTGAATTTGAATGCTAAGACCCATCTCAAACTAAGGTAAAATCCACTATACTTTTGGAGTTATATGAAGCTAAGTCAGATCCTACTACTAACTGAGAACTTCTTATAGAAGTTGAAAGGAGACGGCCTCCAACTTGGATTCTTGGTGCATACTTAGGGCCAATTTCTATTTATTAGTACTTTCATTTAGAATATTAGATACAAACCAATGTTGGGGTAATGTTAGATATTTATGTGTTGATTTCTCTCAATCTCGTAAAACCCCTAAAATAACTACCACTTACAAAATATTCAACTACTTCTATTTTCTAATAAGTTTTTGTCTCGAATTCACTCTCAACTTTGTCTACAACATCATGAGATAGTTAGATTCAAAGCTATGGAACAACAATTATGGGAACCTACATGTTGCAACAAAATTGTACAGGATCATGGATATGAAGATAACTTGGAGTTATGAAATCCATCTTTGCAGGAGTCTCAGTGTTCTAAAAATGTCACAAATAAATGCAGTGAATTTGTAGATAGTTCCTCTCAATAACCCTTCAAGTTTTGGAAGAGAAATATTGGGATTAAAGAGTACCCAAAGAATTCTTTAGTTGATGGCTATTGAGATGATTAAAATATTTAGAAATAGTTCTTCAAATTAATCACACCAAAAATATTTGGGTCAACATTTTGAACCAACCAATGTGGTTCATCATTGCGACATAGATGGAGAATCTAATCTATCTATAGGATTAAATAATATAGAGATGTTGAGGAAAGGTGTAAGAACTCCAACGAATGAAACCAACGCTAAAAAGAATGTTAGAGAGAGAATCAAAATTCATATTGGATTCTTGTAATTACTTCTTAAGTTGCTCCATTTTGGTCCGCTTTTCCTTTTGTTTATCACTTTTTCTTTTTCATTTTGTCTTCCTTCATCTTCTATTTATTTATCTTTATAAATTCTAATTATTATTCATTATATTTTTCTATATATCATTAAATCCTTTATATATTTTTTAAATTTTATATTATACCATCTTTCTATTTCATATATAATGAATATATATATATATATATATATATATATATATATATATATATATATATATATATATATATATATATAATTTAAGATATATTCATGTTATATAATATACAGATACATATAGCTATTTGTAGGATTTTTGTTCAATCTTATATGCAGACAAAAACAATTTTAATAGATATAAGGCTGATGTATATAAAGCTTGGAAAGATAGACTGAGAACATATTATTTTTGGCTAGCTATTAAAAACTTCAGGTGGTCAAGAAACCCAGTTTTCCCCTCGGGGCAGTTTGAGATCACCACAAGCATGTAGTGGTTTCAATTTATGGCAATAGAAAAAAAGGCTTCTCCTAAACTTTAAAAAAAATATACACATACATATATAAAATAAGATATATTTCTAAATAAATTATAATTATATATATTTAAAGCATGGAGTTTTGATTTTCATTTCACTCTAGGTTCCTAGTTTATATTTTATTTTATAATTTTTAAGAGTATTAATAATGATATGATTTATTTACCCTCTCAATAATTAATAAATATTATATTTTTATTACTTTGTTTAATTTTAAAATCATTTATTAATAATTATTATTTATTAATAATTAATTACGCCGATGAGGTTTTCTTTAATCAGTTCACTGAATAATTTTATCTATTTTTTTCATCTTTTATCTACTTTTTTCATCTGCAAATGACATGTGTACACATTTATGACTACATTTATTAAATATGAATTTTATAATTTTCGGTAGACCTTAAATTGTCGTCGTGGTAGCCATTAATTACTTTAACATTACACATTTCTTTCCATGACTCGATTAAATTTAAGTTGCCTGTCATTTCGGCTGACGACTCTGTTAAATTTAAGTTGTCGACATTGTTCAGGATTCACAAATTGAATATTTAAAATTATAATGACTGTATAACGTTTATTCATTCCATAAATTTAATATAGAAAACATTATGATTTTCAAGTTTTTGTTTTTAATATTTAATATTTAATTCTTAATAAATTATATTATTATAAATAATAATTTAAATCTAAAATTAGATATCAAATTCGTTATAAAATTTTGTAAAATGAGAATTCATATTCACACCACTTTAATATTTCAAAAACTATTAATAATACTCATTTATATAATTAATAATTAAAATAATATTATTATATAAATGATTTAAATTTAATTTTAAATAATTTAGACTTTTAAAATAATTATAAAAGTTTTTCCTTTATGAAAGAAACCAGTTTTTCTTTTTGTTTTGATGGTTAGAGTGAAGTTAGTACCAATAAGGGTTAGAGTGAGGGTTAGTGTTAAGATAACTCACATATATACTCACTTAAGAGTTTACTAGGCTTGAAGACAATACAATAAGATCCATAGGCATGAAGCCATTACAATAATATTTATCAAGGCATTATAGTTCATCACGTTAACATAATATTTGTCAAGGCATTATAGTCCATCATGCTAACATGTTTGGGGAAGATAACAATCATTCCACCCAATAACTCATAATAACCCCAATATAAAAGACTTTATATTATAAAAGTATTTTTTAAATAAAAAAATTGATATAAAAGTAATAATATATTTAATCATGGACGACTTAGGGTTTGAGTGCTCTTCGCGACCTCCCTCGCGCCTCTAGTTCAGGCCTTCGGTGCCTTGCTAGCCATGGCGGATTCGCAACAACATCCTAGCGCTTGCTCCTTCAAGGATATGGTCTCTGGTCAGCCACTAAAACAAGCTTCATTCTTCACAAAGTTTTCCTCCAACTCTTCCTTCTATACGACACCAGGAGGAAAATTTGACAAATAAAAAACCACTCATCCACAGCAAAACAAGCTACCAAAGAGTAACGAAGAGATAGTGAAAAGGGTAACCAAGGATAGTCGGGCAAAAAAAGGCAAGGCCGCAGACTCACCCTTCCCTGCTAATGTAAATCCTTCAAAATCTCAGGCGCAACCACAAGATCAGGGGAAAAAGACTAAGAATAACTGCAACCCCAAAGAAAATAAAATCCAAGACCACGGGGTAGCTAAATACAAAGAATACATGCAGGAAGATGCAGTCATATGCAAGTTCATGGGCATCTGTCCAACAGAAAGAGCCTTGAAATTGTGGATTCAAAGAAAATGGACACCTAAAGGGGGGATCAGACTTCAGTTGGGCTCTAAAGGATTCTTCACGGTCATCTTTGACCTCCTAGAAGATAGAGACATAATATTTGAAGGAGGATCCTATTTCTACAATTCAGTCAGTTTATACATGAGATTCTCGAGGGAGAACTTTACACAGAAAAAAAGAGGATTTTACTAGGGTTCCATTCTGGGTATGCCTCTACTCCTTACCAAATGATTACTCAACTCCTTCAGTCTTAAAAGGAATATGAGAGCAGCCGCGGGAGCACATCAAAATGTCTGAAGGCACTAGAACGGGCCACTATGTTTCCTACGCCCGAATTTGCGTATATATAGACGTCTCTGGTGCCCTGCCAAAGGAAATTAAATTAATCCTTAGGGATGAAGTGTGGCTGCAAAGTGTAGACTATGAAGATATTCCCTTTCGACGCAGAAAGTGTCATCAGCATGGGCATCTCTTCTGAGACTATCCAATGAATAAAACCTCTCAAACACAAGAGTAAGAAAGTAAACAGAAAGATAGCGAAGGTTTTACTAAAGTCATCTCCACGAACAAGAACAACAGAAAAAAGGCTATCCCCAATAAGAGCCTATTTAAAGATGCAAGCTAGAACCAGTTCAATGTATTGAACAATAACCAAGAGCAAATGGATCCTAATGAACTAATAGTAGATGAACCATGAGAGGAAGAAATGATCCCAGTAGATAGCGAACACAATGAGAGGGATACAGGTTATACCAACAGAGGAAAGGAGCATGCGCAAGAGGATACAAAAATGGAGAAAATAGAAACATAGGAAACACTAGAGGAAAAGGCTATTGAGGAAGCTCTACATGGGGTATACCTTACAACAATTGTAGAGGAATGGAAACAAAAAGGAATAAATGCCATATAAGAACAACAGTTACAAAAAAGCGAAGGAGCTTATCTCCTCCAGGAAGAATTAAAACTCAAAGGCCACCATCCAGGACAAGAAAGCACAATTTCAAAGGGCATATTAGCAAATATTCCAGCAAAATGACTCAACCTCAAAGGTTCCAGCAGAAAGAGAGGTCGAAAGACCACCAGTCAGCGCCTTCAAGAAATGGGTAGCAAATTAGTCAATGAAGGAAATGTAAAGGCTATGGTTCTACGCCCATCTCCATGTCAATGAATTTCATATCTTGGAATATTAGGGGACTGAACAGTACTAGGAAGAAACACTTCTTAAAATACAGAATCCTTTCTAACCATCCCGACATCCTGTTAATTCAAGAAACAAAACTTGATTCGACTCAACCCCCCTCCCCCTCCCACCCCCCCTTCTCAACTCGTGCTTCAAGCCATAAAGTTCCTTGGCCAACACGACTATTGGTTCAGTTGGGGGGCATAATGACATTTTTTAAAAACTTTAAATTCGACCTCATTTCCTCTCTTGCCACTCATCATTCCATAACAGTAATCCTGAGAATGATAGGTACTAACGAGACCATTTTCATAACTAATATTTATGCCCCGCACAAGGTGACACGCCGTATCAATCTCCTTGACCCTCTTCACCATCCTCTCAAAATCATAGAATGTGATTTTAATATGATAAATAATTTGTCTAAGAAGAAAGGAGGTATTCAGAAGCTAGATAAGGACTCTGAGGCTTTCCCCACCACCATTGAAAACCTCAACCTCATCGACATTCCTACCAGCAATGACTTATTCACCTGGAATAACAGAATAGGAGGAAACCATTAAATAGCCTCCCGTTTAGACTGATTCCTTTTATCTGAGGCAAGTTATCTTACCTCCTCGGAGATAGAGGCGAGAATCCTATTGCAAGCAAGCTTTGGTCACTGGCCTATCTCTCTCAAGATTCAAATTTCCAATGGTCTTAAAAATAAGCCTTTCAAATTCAAGGCCTTCTGGTTGGATCACCAGGACTTCATAGAAAAAACGAAATAATGGAGGACTCACACGCCCCTCAGAATTGGAAACAAAATGTACACTTTCAAACAAAAGTTAAAACACATCAAAGAGGAAATAAAAAAATGGAACAGATAAACATTTGGCAACATCATCATGGATAAAAAGAGTGGAACACCAATTGAAAATTCCCCAACAAAACATCATTGAAGAAAGGCTAATGGAGAACAATAAGGAAGAGGAACAACAACTACAAGAAAGCTAGGAGGAAAGAGCCATTTAGGAAGAAAAGCTGTGGTAACAAAAATCTAGAATAAATTGGCTGAAATGTGGGGAAAGGAACACGTCATTTTTCCATAAAACAATGATAGAACACAGGAGAAACAACAGAATTCTAGCTTTACAGAACCAAGATGGTCATATCATTCACTCTTAAGGGGAGTTGGAAACAAATCTCAACCACTATTTCAGCTGTCTTATCAAAGAGCCAAGGAATGACCAGGATGAGGACATCAAAAAGATCACCAAGAATATCCCCAAAATGCTCACGGAGCACCATAAGAAAATGTTCCTAAGGAAAGTCTCCCTCCAGGAAGTGGAAGATTTGTTCATTGGAATGCCTAATGGCAATGCACTAGGTTTGGATGGCTTCACCATTGACTTCTACAAAGCTTGCTGATCTATCATAAATTTGGAATTGCTTGCCCTTGTGGAGGAATATTGAATTCAAAAGTCTGTCCTTAAAGCCCTTAACTCTACCTTCCTAACTCTGATTCCCAAGGGCATCTCTGTGGATTCCTGGGACAAATTTAGGCCCATAGCCCTTTGCAATGTCATATACAAAATAATCTCCAAAGTTCTCGCCAATCAAGTTAAAGTCATACTCCCTCTCCTCATCTCCCACCAACAGTTTGGCTATGTGCAAGGACGGAAACTAATGGATAGTATCATCCTATCTCATGAGATTATCCACTCTCTTAAATCCCAAAAGACCCTGGTATGATGATTTAGTCAGATATGTCCAAAGACTTTGGGAAAATTAGCTGGAACTATATGAGGGAGGTCCTTGCCATGTTTGGGTTCCACAAAGAAAACATCAAGTGGATCATGGATATGGTGTCAGGAGCTTTTTTCCCCATCCCTGTGAATGGATCACCTTCACAACCCTTTAATCCTTTTAGGGTTATCAGGCAAGGGGATCTAATCTCTCCCTTCCTCTTTGTTATAATGGCTTAATGGCTAAGCCGCTCTATCTCCACTGCCCTGCAAGAACATAAGCTCTATGGTCTCCAGCCCCATGCCTTTGCACCGCCTTCAACACACCATAAATTTATGGATGATACCCTTATCATGGGCCTCCCATCTATCAAATAAGCCTCCTCTTTCATGTTCATTCTGTCAGACTTCTCAGCTGCTTCTAGAACCTCCATCAACCCCCTGAAATCCAATTTGTTCTTCTTTAACACTCCGCTACCCATTTGTAGGAACATTGCTAGACTCCTTGCCATTCCCATTAGTACCCTCCCCTCCGCTTACCTTGGTGTTCCCCTTATAGAGACGCCTCTCTCAAGGGCCACTTGGGAGAACCTGATTAAGAAGATGGAGAAAAGAATTGCCAATTGGATCTTCAGATCTCTTTATTTGGCAAGTCATCTTATCCTAGTCAAATATGTTTTACAGGCCATCCCACTTTACTTGTAATTGGCTCTAGCAGCCCCAAAAGTGATTTCAAACAAAATCAAAAACTTTCATAGGAACTTCTTATGGAGAGGTGAAAAGGTGAAATAAAAATGGGCTCTGGTAGCATGGGAAAAAATTTGCAAGCCCAAAAAAGATGGTGGCTTTCATCTTAGAGATATAGTCCTCTTAGAAAAGGCCATGGGAGCCAAAAACTTATGGAGATTGATGGAAAACCCCAATTCCCCTTAGGGAATCCCATGGAAAGAAAAGTAAACCCTCTCCCTATCACAAGAGAAAATCATTAGGCTCAATGGAAACATCAAAGGTTTGGTCATCTAGAATCAAGCGTGGGAGAATAGGGATATCATTCAAAATCATAGTTTCTTAGAAATAGGCAATGGGAACAAGGCTCTTTTTTTGGAGGATGCCTGGCAACAAAGGATGGAACTTGGTCAAGATAATTATCACCAAATCAAGGTTGATATGCAAAACATAGGTAAGATCAAAGTCAGCCAGTACTGGAAAAAGAGTGACGAAACGGATAGATGGAGAATTTGGATGGAACAAGAGTGTTGGACTCCCCATATGAATCCCCAAGCCTGGTCGGACCTCTCATCGAAATTACAAAAAAGACAAATCCTCCTTGACTTTGATAAGGATCAACTTAGATGGGGGAGGAACTCAACTGGATACTTCAATTTAAAAGAAGCCTACAAATACATAGCCAAGCACGATCAACTTCAACCAGAACCAAAGTGGAACATAATTTAGGACAGGAAGCACTAGCTGAAAATATCTATCTTTCTATGGTTAGTCATGCATAGAAAGGTTTTAATGCGGGACAATCTAAGAAGAAAAGGCTTCATTGGCCCATCGAGATGTCCTCTTTTCTAGCAAGAAGAAGAAACCCCAAATCATTTGTTAAATGTATGCCATTTCACGTCCAATTTATGGGATTGGATTTCTCTGGTCTTTAATAGCTCTAATCAGGGCCCCTCGTCTATTAAAAGTACCGTCATGAATAGGAGATTTGTCTTCTCCTCACATTCTCTGGTTAACCGCACATGGAATTTAATTCTTGGTCTAATCTGCTAGTGTCTGTGGAAGGAGTGCAATGCAAGAATCTTTCATGGCATCTCCACCCCGGAGGAAATCATAATCTCAAAGATCAAAAGTACGCTTTGGGAAATAGTGACCTCTCTACCCACATAGACTATCAAAGCCCCTCCCACCTTCTTCAAAGAGAGAATTCTCTCAATGCTAGATCTCCTTTAGATCAAGGTCCGCATAGTCACCCCCCTCCCTAGGCTTGAAATAAAAATAACACTTGGAGGCTGCCAGAGAAGGGGACCTTCAACCTCAAGTATGACGTTGCAGCTAAGGGGAATCCTGTCCCAGCTAGTTTTGGAGGAGTCTTTAGAAACTCTAAAGGAGAGATAATCTATATATATGAGGGAAATATAGGCTTAGCCATAAACAATGCCATAGAACTTCATGCCCTCGAAAATGGCATCAACAAAACGCACAACCTAAAGCTCAGTCCTCTAACTGTTGAAGGAGATTCCATGTTGTCCACTCAGATTGGCAAAAAACTTTAGCAGGGCATCAAGGTGTACAAAATATCAAAAAACTAGCACCTAAACAAAATAATTCAACAAATCAAGCACAAAATTGATAGCATGGCAAGCCTCCACTTTCAAGTAATTAGAAGGAAGGGAAATAAACTCATGGATAGACTGGTGAATGAGGGTACTAGTACCCTACACCTGAGGTCTTGAGCATGGTAGGAATTGAAGGATGTTGAACTCTATTAGCAATGCGCATTAATCAATGACAAAGATAACCACTCTACCAAACAATAACTGTTCACGTACCATTCATCATTTCAAGGTCATTTCTCTACTCAGTTGGAAGGACAAGTGGATGGCGCATGAGCACAGACTCATCCTTGGTTCACCTCATTCTAGAGCTTGCGATGCCACGTCCCCTCTCCCTTGTGTGACTGCCACCTCCCAGTCACATCCTCTCTGTTAAGTCATTCATCCACTGCCCAGCCTCAGATCTTCACATGCTTCCCCTTCTCACCCCCTTTCCCTTATCTTGACCTCCCTCCATCACCCAGCCTCTATATATTTACCCCTCCCCATTCTCCCCTTCATTCTTCTCTCTACCTTTATACCTCTCTGTTGGTCCTTTGCTCTTTGGTTCCCCTTGCTCTCCAGACCTTCTTCTTCTCTCACAGCCTCGAAGAATTACTCCACCCCTGGTTCCAGTCAGGGAGGTGTGTGTAGTCGCGTAGCCTCTCTCTGGCAGTACCTGGGCTCGGCCCCTACCACTCGTGCGAAGATATCTTCTAGGTGCACAAATTTGTGCTATGCGGTGATGGTTAATCCACAAACTCAACAACACATTTCCAAATTAGAAGCCAAGAAAATGTTCTCCATAGAGAGGTCACTATTGAGGAAGTCGACGCCAACTTTGCCTAGATTCTGGACCCTGATTTCACCCGAGAAGGTGAAAACCTCTACGCGCATACTATCAAAGCATGGTGGCAAATGAAAACCATCATGGGGTTAGCAATGCAAGAGCAGGAGCAGTGCATCAAGGCTTTGGAAACAAATATTGACCGGCTGACTGAGAATTTTGTGATGTATGTCGAATCCACCCACCACTGTAGATTCATTACTCGGGACGCACCACATTACACTGCTATCAGGAAGAAGTCAACGATGAAGGTCCATTCGATTACTGAATGATCCCCAAGAATCAAGAAAGAGGATGTTGGGGCCTCCACAAGTTGACATATCATCACCGCCCAGTAGGAGGGAAGCTCTCAGGAGACTCCTATTCGTTTGGATGAGGATTTGGTCACCATCAACCAGGAGTGATGTCATAAAATTCCTTTTTTGATTTTCTTCCTTTGTTTATGTTTTTCTTCCTTCGCGAAAGGCTTTCTCTCACGGAGAAAAATGGCTTTTTTTTGGTCCGTCTCGCTAAGGTTTTCTTCTCTTCTCTCGACTTCTATACTCTCAATTTTGACAATGTTGTAAAGAGGGTTCCTCTCGGTTTCCACCTTTGTACTTAGAACCCTCTTTTGTCATGGTCATACTATAAAAAAGACAATTCTATGGCCATTTTTGGGATCTTGGTTGGGTCTTGTGTCAGGCTCTCTCTCCCATACAACCCAAATGATGTAATCAGTCAGTTTCCTCAGTAGTATATTTGTTATTATTCACAAAAGAAAATAATAATATATTTAATCATTATTAACTAAAAATAATCTATCATTATGATAATAAAACTTAAGTACAAAGTAAATGTCAAAGAAAAATTATTGAAATCCAGAGAGGTTAATTATATATAGTGGTTATTCTAGTTCTTTAAAATTATTGTATGTTGTCTCGTAAGTAAATTGACTTTATTAAAGAGGTAAGTATAATTATCATAACATTATTTATTGAGAGGATAACTAATAGCAACATTTGTGGGGGAGGGTGTAAACAGATCAAGTACAATTCTAATTGTTATCTAACATTGATATTTTACAACTAACTTTGTTAGAGGCTAAAATTAATTGTTTTGTTTTGTCTACTTGAATCAAGAGGTACATTTCCCTTTATTTATAAATAACAATGGTTATTTTCTATTTGAATGTCATTATTGAGGATATTTCTTTCATAAAAAGTTATCAAATGTTTGAATTTATCTAATGTTTATGAATTGTTAACATTGTTGCCACCTTTGCTTAGTTTTGCAGGTATGTAAAGATCAAGAAATATTTATTCTAAGAAGTTCATCTAGAATTATATATTAACATATACTACACTTGAGACTTATTATGGATGTTGGGTGGCGTAATATTTATTGAATCCTGAACATGCATATGTTAATTACATCGATGTACTGAGCATATACAACTTTCATCATTTTAATATTTCAATTATTATTTTAATTGTGTATTACCAACTTAATATAAACAACCTTATTATTTCAAATCAAATTACACTTTTCCAATTCAACAATTCAACAATTCCAATTTAATAATTCTATCAACCTATCTTTGTACTTTTAAGACCATTACTAATATATGTTCTTGTGTTCATTTGAAGAAGATTATATTTCGCAGCTCAAATGTTCTTTCTCAGAATGTTATGGGTTCATCCTCTGGAGTTCACATTATGGGTTCGTCCTTTGGAATTCTCTTTTGGCCGATCGGATCTAATCTAATCCACGCCAAAATAAAACAACACTGCTTGATTCGATGTCTATGGCAACCAAAAACGTGTCCCAAAACAACCACAACACCTCAACACTCAAATCTCACGCAACTTTACACAACAAAACCATGTGTAATGTAATGCAATTCAGAAAACTTAGTCACAATTTGGATGATCATTGCATTCTTTCTCTCTTTGTGTCTATAGCTTTCCAACAGAGGCAGAAAACAACATCTTGAAAGAACACTCAATCACTCACAGCCTGATCATGAGCATCCTCTACACAACCCTTAGCTTCACAATGCTTTCATGTCCTTGGCTCTCAGACTCTGTGCTATAATGCCAACTTAAAGAAATAAGGACTACATAAAGAATCTTGGTATCAAATTAATCTTATTATCAAATTAAGGCAATGCAAATTAAGCCAATGCCCAAATGCTATATTAAATTTTGTTATTATTTATAATATTTTATATATAGAAAAAATACATTTTTAAGTTGTTGAGGCAATTTGAACGATTTGGTACAAATATATTTAAAGGAGGGTATTAACGTCATAAGATTTTAGTGTGAGATGGTATGTTTTATTGTTTAAAATGTGTTTTCAAATGTATAAATAGATTCAACTTTTCATAAATTTATTGCACACTTGGATTGTGCATTGTTCATATTAGAGAAGTCAATATTTTCATTCTAACAAATAGTTATAGAATTTTAGATAAAATTCTGACAAATATTTACATACTTTTAGAGAAAATTCTAGTTGGCTAAAAGTCCATTTTCCTTTGACTTAAGAAGGTTAATGGTCCAAGAGCCATTTGGCTGGAGTGATGACCTAAGTGAAAGTCTGCTCCCTTAATTCCAGATGGAGTGGTCTTTCTTAAAGAATAATGATAAGTCAGCATGCATTCAATGACTAGATAGTAGTCAATAACGACTATCCCCATTGTTGGTTTGACAACTCAATAATGATAGATTTTCTCACTACTAAATTTATTTGAAAATTAAAAATCTAAACACTAAAGAAGATAATAGTTGCTTGGTCCTTGGCATAATTAGTCTAACTTGTCTAGAATTAGAATCTAGGTTAATTTGCATGGTTGTTTACAATTACAATGACTGTAACATACCCTGGTAACCTCACATGAAAAATGCACGAAGTTAGAAATTTTTTCTACAAAATATCCATAGGTAATTATCCAAATCGCTATTCCAGATTCCTCATTTACCATTAACAACCACTCTTGAAGTATATTAACATAAACTGTATGATGTAACTTTACATCCATTTCATGATTCCTTTAATCACATTATTAATCACATACTTGACATTATCAGCATCACATTATGCAAGGAATCAACATCAAAGCAAAAACATCATTGAACACCAATATACCCTAGAAAGCCTGTAGGGTGAAAACCAGCAAACGTTTAATTTTATTAAAAGGCATGATCCATATTTGTTCAATTCTTTGGACACACACAGATTTATTCTATAATTATATTGATATTATATTTTTTTATATAAAAATTAAACCAATTTAACATAAATGCACACACACATTAGAAATAGCTTGATTTTAGGCCAAGGCTTGCCCTAATGTTAGATGAAAAAACAATCTTCCCACCAATGGGATGTTATTACTAGAATTGTGTGAATCTCGTTGAGCTTCGATGTCCCTTGGGATAGTTTAATTCCCCTATAAGTGTCTTCCATCCTCAATCACTCCCCATGAGGTTTCGAATAAAGACCTAGTGGGAATTAAACCCCACATAGTGTCACTAGTCTACACCTCGTGGGTGTATTTGCACTTGTGCATGTGTGAAATAAATATGATATGTTCTACTTGATCTAGGTGGATATTGGTGCCCACCCACCTAGATCTCCAATCAATTTCATTTGTTTCCTTGTTTATTGCAACATTTACTATTTTTAGCAGTTTTTTGGGTCCTGAACTTCCAAAGTAGTTTTAACCACCTAAATGGCATTTTTTTGAGGTCCAGAACAGGCCATATCTATAGGTAGGGGCCTACCGCAAATTGTGTATTACTCGGAGAGATATTTCCAACAAGGTATCGTACGCGCCAAATGGAGATAATATGACCAAGTTACTACCCCAGGATGTTGGCTGCCCACTAAGCCCAACAAGGCCCTAAAACTCTTGGTGTTCCATCTCCTGGGGTTAGGGTTTTGGTTGTTTAGGAATCTCCCTTGTTGTTGAAAATAGGCCTTTGAGCCTCGTTGTAACACAGTCCAAAGGCATGTCACTGTTAACTCTCTTCTCAAAGATAAGCTACCATCGCCCTTGCTAGTTTATCTCCATTTTGTTTGTAAACATATTTCAGTATTTTCTATTAATGAAATGAAGTGTTATTCATGTTGCATCTTTGTATCTATGGTTATATATGTGATTTGTTGCATTCCTGTTTAAATTCAGATCATTACTACCACCAAATTTGTGTTGTGAAAGCTTAAGAAGACTTAATTCTCTACATCTAATGTTCAATATGTTTTGGAGTCAAATTATATTTAATGATAACTTAAATGATGATGATGATGATTAAAATTAACTAATATTAAAAAATTTATCATACCTTAAGAAGGTAAGTAATTACTCATAACTATTTAGCATTTTATTTCTATACTAAAGAAACATTAAGAGAAGTGTTCTAAGGTCACAATAGTGTCTTTGAATTAAAAAATAAAGAAGGTTTGTAGTGTGACAAATGTTTTAAATTTACACCTAATGTGAATATACGTTGAGAAATCTTAGAGAAAGTGATTTTCATCTTCAATTCTCTTAATGTCACAAATATATAAAATCTTTCATCCCATGGTGTTTTGGGAATCGACGAATGCCTAGTTTTGCTATGAAGCTCATTGGAATTTGTTCTAATTTTAGCAATGTTTATTTTCTTCTCATTACATTAGTCAAGATAGAAAATTTTGATTTATATATTTATTTATTTATTTTATTTAATTTAATTTTTTATTATGATTATATTATATATATATATATATATTATCTATTAATTTTTATTTTTTATTTTTTATTTTTTATTTTTTTTTCTTCAGATTTGGGTTGATCATTTTCTTATAATATTTTACTTTCCTTTTTCCCTATAACTCTTTATCACCCCACAATTTCTCCTAAAATTTATAAATAATAATTATCCTTATTTTGCAAGATGATTTCTTCATTTATCCTCCAATGGTCTAACCAAGACTGGCCATTCTTATGTCACCCTCAATATAACTGATGGAGATGAATTTTGCTAGAGTTAGAAGTAATTTTACGAAACAATTTTTCTTCCATGTTGTTAAAATTTTCCTATATATAAGATACCTATTCATACCCATACTTTTAATGGGGGAAAGACTTGATTCAATCAAGAGGATTGTATAGGGTTTATATCATTTAAGCTTGATATTGTAGGGCATAAAATACTTTTTGGTACATTCTTTTTTTTTATATGAAAGAAATCAGTGTTCCACTCTGTTTCGATGGTTAGAGTGAAGTTAGTACCAACAAGGGTTAGAGTGAGGTTGTTAGTACTAGGATAGCTCACAGATATACTCACTTAAAAGTTCAAAAGGCTTGAAGCCAATACAAAAATATCCATAGGCATGAGGCCATTACAACAATATTTATCAAGGCGTTATAGTTCATCATGTTAACATGTTTGGGGAAGATAACAATCATTCCACCCAACAACTCACAATAACCCCAATATAAAAGAATTCATATTATAAAAAAAAACTGTAAATATAAAAATTGATATAAAGTAATAAATATATTTAATCATTATTAAAATAAAATTAATCTATCATTCTCATAAAAAAACTTATTTAAATCCAGAAAGGTTAATTATAGATAGTGGTTATTCTACTTCTTTAAAAACACTGTATGTTGTCTAGTAAGTAACTTGACTTTATTACAAAGGTAAGTATAGTTATCATAACATTATTTATTGAGAGGCTGACCAATAACAACATTTGCAAGGGGGGAGGGCGGGGGGCGGGAGGGGAGGGTGGGTGGAAGGAGATCAAATACAATTCTAATTGTTAGCTAACATTGAACTTTTACAACTAACTTTGTTAGAGGCTAAAATTAATTGTTTTATTTTGTCTACTTGAATCAAGAGATACATTTCCCTTTACCTATAAATAAAAATGGTTATTTTTTATTTGAATGTTATTGAGGATATTTCTTTCATAAAAAGTTATCAAATGTTTAAATTTATCTATTGTTTGTGAATTGTTAAGATTGTTGCCACCTTTACTTAGTTTTGTAGGTAAGTAAAGATCAAGAAGTATTCATTCTAAGAACTTCATCTAAAGTTATAAGTATACATATACTAAATTTGAGACTTATTAAGGATTTTGGGTGGCACAATATTTATTGAATCTTGAACATGCATATGTTAGGCACATTGATGTATCATAGCATAGCAATATCTTCTAGTACAACCTTTCTTTATTTTATGTACTGCCAAGGATATCTTCACTGCCAATAAAGATATGTCATAAATGTGATCAAATTTTGGTTATCAAATAAATAAGTAAATAATGTTTGCTAATGTGTTAATAATTTAAAATGTTACGAGGACAATTTTGTAGAGAAACGTGTCATTTAATTATTTATTTATTTTTGTTTTCTTGGGTATAGGTTTGCTTTTGTTTTTTTTCCAATTTTATTTAAAATTTGATTTATTAGAATGGTAAGTTAATTTTTTTTATCTATATATTTCAATTTTTATTTTTTTAATAGATATTTAAATATTTATATATTTGATTTCTTTTAAATAACTAACTAAAAATTATAATTTAAATATAAATTGTCAGATATTTAGAATTTGGTATCATTAAATTATAATAGTAAGAGAATATACCAATAAATTATGACTTAACAAGAGTTGCCACTAGAATACTTAATTTTCAATATTTCAATTATTATTTTAATTGTGTATTACCAACTTAACATAAATAACCTTATTATTTCAATTGAAACTACAACTTTTTCAATTCAACAATTCCAATTTAATAATTAATAATTGTATAGGACTCTCTCAACAATTGCTAATATATGTTCTTCTGTTCATTTGAAGAAGATTAATTTTCGCAGCTCAAATGTTATTTCTTGGCACGTTATGGGTTCATCCTTTGGATTTCATGTTATGGGTTCATTCTTTGGAATTCTTTGTCGTCTAATCTGATCCGATCTAATCCATGCCAAAATAAAACGACACCACTTGGCTATGAATGGACAAATACTGAATCAACGTCTATGGCAACAAAAAAAGTGGCCCAAAACAACCACAACACCTCAGTGCTCAAATATCACACAACTTTACTCAACAAAATCATGTCTAATGTAATGCAATTCAGACAACTTAACTGCAATTTGGATGATCAGTGCACTCTTTCTCTCTCTCTATGTCTAAGCTTGAAATAACATGCAATCACTCACAGCCTGATCATGATCATCCTCTACAAAACACTCTGCTTCACAATCACTTTCACGTCCTTGGATCTCGAACCCTATCATCTAATACTAACTTAAAGAAATAAGGACTACATAAAGAATCTTGTTATCAAATTAAGCCAATGCCCAAATGCTATATTAATTTTTATTATTATTTATAATATTTTATATATAGAAAATAAACATTTTTAAGTTACTGAGGCAATTTGAATGATTTGATGCAAATATCTTTAAAGGAGCATGTTAACATCATAAGATTTTATTGTGAGAGAATACAAGATTTTATTGTGATATTGTATGTTTTATTGTTTAAAATGTGTTTTCAAATGTATAAATGGATTTAGCTTTTCATAATTTTATTGCATACTTGGATTGTGCATTATCCATATTAGAGAAGTCAATATTTTCATTCTAACAAATATATTTTAGATAAAATTCTAACAAATATTTATATACTTTTAGATAAAATTCTGGTTGGCTAAAAGCCCCTCTTCCTCTAACTTCAGAAAAAAGGTTAATGGACCAAGAGGCATTTGACTGGTGTTGGCCTAAGTGAAAGCTTGTTCCCTTAAGAGGCATTTGGCTATACTGTTGGCCTGAGTGAAAACATGTTCCCTTAAGGCCCATGAGGTTGTAATTCCAGATAGAGTGGTTTTTCTTGAAGAACAAAGATAAGTCAGAATGTGTTCATAGACTGGATAACAATCAGTAGTAACGGTTGCCCCCACTGATGGTTTCACAACTATATAATGATAGATTTCCCCACTACTAAACTATTTGAAAATTAAAAATCTAAACATAAAAGAAGATAATAACTACTTGGTCCTCAACATAACTAGTATAGATAGAAATGATTTGAAATGAATAATATATTTGGAAATGATCTCCTTATGCTCATTCAACAGATTTTCCTCCTACTGCAATTTGCATTGTTGTTTACATTAAAATGTAAAATTAGACTCTACATTAATTTGCATTGTTGTTTACAAGTACAATGGCATATAGAATTAGACTCTACTTTTGCACTGTTGTTTACATGTACAATGACATATAGAATTAGAGTCTACTTTTGAATTTGCATCAGTTAAACCTGTCTCCATTGGACAGAAATTGATACAATCCTCATATGACTAAAAAAAAGGAGTAATGCTTATTTTTAACAGTTGTTTCTTTTCAATGTACCTTCTGTGAAGATAAGTGATCAATCAACATCTCTCATACAGACATTCAAAATGGTGCATTT
The DNA here is from genome assembly GCA_000404065.3 of Pinus taeda. Lineage (NCBI taxonomy): Eukaryota > Viridiplantae > Streptophyta > Pinopsida > Pinales > Pinaceae > Pinus > Pinus taeda. The sequence goes on from APFE031260583.1 coordinate 46,387, forward strand.
ATGTTGATCTCAAGTTTTTTAAATAAAATTTATATACAGTTGCTCAAACTTGCATAGTTACCGAATTTGGCTGAATTGGCCGAAAAAATTCCAAAGTACGGTGTTTCGATTCAGTTCATGAATTAATTTTCCAATTTGAAGTTCGGTACGACATATTAAGTTCACAGGAGAACACATCAGTTTTCCATGTGGCCCATCTTTTTTATAAATGAGATGGAAGGCTACCTCTTAATGAATGTTAAAGCTGGTCGATTATTTATACAATGTGTAACACCTCAAAATTTAAACAAGACCTAAATAAAAATAAATTTATATATATCTGTATATATATCTATATATACCTAGCCTAAACTTATGAACTATTTATATATCATTAAATATGCCAAGGTGGCGATGATGCTGTCAACAACACGTTGATTAATTTTTGATATTTGTTATTAAATTTCCCATAGCCTGCGATGAGGTTTCTGTGATGCATTAAACAAGCACATGGACTTACTCAAGGTATAACACTTATCACACTTCTCTGGTGTAAATTCACTAGGTACCTTCCTCCATGCGGCACGATCTGGGGCTGTCCTCTGGTCGACCTCCATCCATCGATGAAACTTCGGCTCGATAGTTGTTTTCCCTTGCATCTGTTGATCTCTCTAGAGGAAACCCAAAAATAGAGAAGTGTTAGGTTTATTCCAACTACCCCACCTCCACCTCCGACTAGATGGAGGGTCATTTGCATTCAGAGGGTTGATGGTTCTACCGCTCTGCAACGGGTTCAACTACCAAGTCTTTAATCGATTCTACAAATTTATATGTAGAGAGCCATGGCATCGAATGAACACCTGTCTCAGGGAGGTAATGGAACCCTTTCCTTGTTTTATAGTCTACTATGTAACAGTGGTTTATCCTACCTGCTTTATTGACTTACGATTTGTAAGGGTTTGACAGGTGACTTTCCATGTCTGGGGACATCGCCACACTACTCTGGTTTATCAAGGGTTAAAGAGTTTTGAAACCGACTCCTGAGAGGTGAGCATGCGTTCTAAGGTATTGTTCTTCAATTTAACTTAAATCCGCATACTATTAATACACAGGTCTAATTGCCATGCAGGTGGATTACTTATGGATGGAATCTTCAAGGTTCAGGTGAGGTTTCAAGCCTCAAACACTCTGTCTTTAAATGATTTTCTTAATGCAATGCATACCCTAGTTAATGATATAATGATTTTGTCGCAAGTAACTTGCTTCACTTATCGGGGTTCTTATGGAGTCAGTCCCGCGCCCTCCAAGGTCATGAAGATTGATACCCTACTCGGTTGTCTACAAGTTGGAATGTTTCACCGAGGTTTTATAAGTTTGTCTACTAAGTTTTATATGCCTCCGAAACTTAGCTTTCCAAAGGGATTTGGCCAGACGTACCGAATTTTTAATTTTCTTTATAGGGAAGACTGAGTAAACCATTTAAAAATCCTTTCTGTTATTTAATATCGTAGCAATGTCGATAGAGCTGCTTTGATTTCTGGGTTTGGGAGGCTGTTTAGTCTCTGGTATTTTTGTAAATGATGGGATATAGAACCCCTTTGGAACAATGAATATTTCGTTGTGCTATAAATTCGAGGATTTTCCCTCTTTTTAGCTTTACGTCTGTTTGGATATGTGAATATAGACCACATCTTGTTGCTGTAAGAATTCAGTGATAATAGTGTTAGTTTAATTACAAGGTTTCTACATAGTTTTCTATTAATCACCTATGGAGGGTTTTACTGCTTTATATTATTTCTTGGCATACTCGTTAGTATCAACGTTTTCAATTCAAAGTGTCTACTAGTCATTTATGAATATGTTAAAATTTGAGGGTTTCATTTAAGTACTTCTTTTCTGCTCAGGCTAAGTTGAAATCCTTTTCCTTGAATGCTTAATTAAAAGATTTTCCCATTCTACTATGACAAAAGGTTTTCCTTGTTATGATTTATGAATACAATTTATTATACCAGAGGGAATGAGATTATTTTCTTTCCCATTTTATATCTTCATGTTGTAGCTATAAAATCAAGAACCAAATGCTTATTGGTATTTTGAGTTTTACTAGGCTTACTGCTTTATTATATAATTACAATCGTTCTTGAGCCGTGAATTTCTTTTGGTTTCTGTATTGAGCATTGAAATTATTTGTTCTCTTATAAAAGAAGTCTTTCTATTGAACTTATTCTGTTACTATTTTAAGTGTATGTACCATGATCATGTAATGAGCTATTCTTCTATATAAGAAGTATTTACTCCATTAATATATCATTATCAGTACTTAAATAAAAGTTTTATTCTACTAGTATTTACTCCATTAATCTATCATTATTAGTACTTAAATAAAAGTTATATTTTGCGACTGTAAGAAGTATTTACTCCATTAATCTATCATTATTAGTACTTAAATAAAAGTTATAATACTTATATGATTAACTTATCATAAAATACTAAAGAGATATGGAAAGTCTCTCCTCCCAACCACGAGCCTGGTGATTACATCCAGGCTCTCCCCCCAGCACTTTCTCTATTTCACCTTGGATAATATCCAGCTACAGTCGGTTCCTTGGGCCTCAGGACTCCACTGTCCATCTCAAGTCTTGCACTCTATCGGATTGTAAATGAGCAACATCCCATTGGTCTCTTTTTCTCTCCAGCTCTAGGATAACCCTCCTTCTCCTTATTTTCCCCTCTATATTTCCCTCTCCAGGGTAGGGGTGTAACTATTTCTTTTAATTATAGCAAACAATTTATTTTTATTAACATGTCTAAATTCCTAATTAATCATAAATTAGGTAACAACTTGTTATCTCACTTTCTAGCCTCAGTCATTGTCATAATGTAAAAGAAATAAATGCAGTAAATCATAAAACTGAATTTAATGACCACAGTACTTCTTTCATGGAGCTTTGTGTGTTACATCTCTCCCCCCATGTGAGGAACACCATCCCCGATGTTCTTTCTAATTTAAGAAAAAACGTCAGAGAAGCTTCCCAAATAAATCCCTCCTATTCGTAGGTGGCCTCATCTGGGCCAAAGTTCTCCCAATGCACTTTAGCCTCCAGGGTGACGGCTCGCTTCCGCAAGGTGGTTTCTCTCCGATCGAGAATACGAAGAGGTTTTTCCAGAAACTCTCCTTCTAGTTCGACCTTCACATACATAATTCACAGTCATAATTTTCTCAGAGCAGTTTATATATATATATATATATATATATATATATATATATATATATAGATATATATCTTCCCTTAGCTTATTACTTGAATATTTTCCTAGTTTATTATATGTTGTGGGTTGTACACATCTTTTCTTAACAATGAAACATGCAAAACGTTGTGGACCCGAATGTGGCTTGGTAACGCAAGCTTATAGGCTACTGGTCCAATTCGTATTTTCCTAGTTTATTATATGTTGTGGGTTGTAAACATCTTTTTTTAACAACGAAACATGCAAAACGTTGTGGACCCGAATGTGGCTTGGTAACACAAGCTTATAGGCTACTGGTCCAATTCGTTCCAAGACTTGAAAAGGTCCACAGTACTGGGGTGCTAACTTAGTATAACCCCTCCACTGTAAGGAAATTTTTCAGGGCTTTACTCTTAGATATATGTGATCTCCCAGTTGAAACTCTCTGTATGTCCTCTTTTTATCTGTTAGAATATTATATATATTACGGAGCAATGGAACACATAAAATATTGCAGAAATATAAACACAGAAAATGCACAAAACAAGAGAGACACATATATACATGGTTCACCTAGTTTGGGCTACGTCCACCTCGAACAGCCAGTCCTTCCTTTCTATTATCCAGCAAAATGAAGAGACACAACCTACAACAAATCCGCAGTAATATCCTCTGTCTTCTCTCACAGTCTCACCTCTCTGTTTCTCGCTCACACAGAATACAAATCTATCTCACAGCCTCAAATACAATGCCCTCATACAAGGAGAGGGGTTGCCTTCTAGGGCAAAAAACCCTAAACTAAACATAAGTTCTACCGTCTGATCATCCACCTAATGAACGACCTAGATTGACTAGAAATTACTATACTTTTACAAGACAATTTTACAGCTGTTTTTAGCTTCGGGGGTGCTGCCCCCGAAACCCCCCGCCAGGGGGGGCTCCCAAAGGTCA
>APFE031260584.1:0-119997 GCA_000404065.3 Pinus taeda
TGTGCCAGAGTTCACAAACATTTTTCATACCCTTCGTACACAGTTGGGTATCAAAGATTCTGAGCTGCATCTGGTACTTAAATACCGCGCTGCCTACACAGATACATCCAGGAAGAGATGGAGTTCTTGAACAACTCCTCACTCGGCACAACATACCGATATGCTGTCAAAATCGAGCAAGAGTTCAGACACAAGAAGCGAGACTTTGGATCTGCAAATCCGAAGCCCAAAGGACAAAGCCAAGGCGGGGTGACCCAAGACAACCCGTCGAAGCCACAAGAAAAGAACAAGACCACGAAGCTGAAGAAGGACACAGGAAAGTGGTGTGAGTTCCACAAGCGTCCCACTCATAACACAAGTGAGTGTCGGACCAAGTAGTCGCTGGTGGCTGAGTTGAAGGCTTCCGAATCAGAGGCATGTTCCGACCTTGAGCTAGAACCCGACAAGGGGAATGGTAAAGGGAAGCATATCATTGATGCGGATCCCAGTGCCACTATTGCCACTGCCAAAATCCAGAAGAATGAGCCCGAAGAGCCAGAGGAGGGGGAACGTCTTTTCCACTCACAGATGAGGGTGAAGGGTTTGCCGCTGCAATTCATTGTCGATAGTGGTAGCCAAAAGAACCTCATTTCAGTAGAGGTCATGAAGCGGTTGGGTCTACCGACTACGCCACACCCGCAGCCGTATAGTATCGGGTGGCTTCATGAAGGACGAGATCTCAAAGTTCGCGAGCAGTGCCGCCTTCCCTACAGCATCAAACCATTCACATACGAGGTATTGTGTGATGTTACACCTCTGGATGTTTGTGATGTATTATTAGGCCAACCATACTTGTGGAGGCGACATGCTGTGTATGAGTCAAGGCCTCGTGCTGTCATTATTTCTTTGAGTAATTCATTATACAGAATACCAGAGATAGCCCCACCTACTGCCACATCTTTGATCGCTGCTAAGAAAGGTAGCAAGCTCATATCACAGACCAGGAAATTCATCTGTCTGGTTTGCTCCAAAAATAAGGGGAAGTTCGTTACTACATCCATGACCCCCACCAAGGGTTCCTCCATGTAGCAGCAGCAGCAGAGGGATATGGTCATGCTAGAACACAGGAACAACTTCTCCTCACCCACAGGGTTACCACACAAGTTTCAGGTGGGCAACAAAGTCTGGTTGCATCGACAGAAAGAACGCCTTACCAGAACCCATCAGAAACTTAGACCACTCTGACATGGTCCTTACACCAGTACCAAGGCTATGTGCAACAATGCTTTGAAGCACATCATTCGTCCATTCATTCGCCTGCACCAACTGTTCAATGTGGACCGTCGTCGACCATGCTTCCCACCATTACTGGACACATCAGAGATTGCAGGACAAGTTCAGCAGATGGAGGAACTCAACGCAATGGGGACTATTGCTTCCTAAGGGGGGAGGAATGATCCAGGTGGATGTTGGTGGCCACCCACCTATCCCATTTGGACCCCCACAACTATCTCTTTCAGTTTTTCAGTTTTTGTAATTGTAGCACAATTCACTATTTTTAGCAGTTTGTTTCAGGTCCTGAACTTCCGGAGCCGTTTTGAGGCCCTAAACGACGTTTTTTGGGAAATCTGGGGGCAACATGGATCGATGGACTAATTTTGCCCTACCCAAAGTGGTATTTCTCGGATAGATCTTTCTAACGAGCTATCATATGCGTCAAACAGAGATCGTATGCCAAAGTTACGACCCCGGGAAATTGATGTACCAATTTACCCAAAACAGGGCCCACAATTTGCGTTTCATCTTCTAGGGGTAGGTTTTGGAATGTGAAGGTTTTTCCATTGTTTCTCAACAATAAATAGGCCTTCGAGCCTCATTGTAACACATTTTCAGAACAGTTCAGAGGCATGTAGCCGCACATCTCTTCTCAAAGATAAGCTACCATCGCCCTAGCTAGTTTATTTCCAATTCTAGTTGTAAGCATATTTTGGTATTTTCCAATAATGAAATGAAGCATTATTTCCGCTGCATCTTTGTGTATATGGTTATCCCTGTATTTTATTTCATTCTTGTTTAAATCTGGATTTTCCATTGTTTCTCAACAATAAATAGGCCTTCGAGCCTCATTGTAACACAGTTTCGGAATAGTTCAGAGGCATGTAGCCGCACATCTCTTCTCAGAGATAAGCTACCATCACCCTAGCTGGTTTATTTCCAATTCTGGTTGTAAGCATATTTCGGTATTTTCCATTAATGAAATGAAGCATTATTTCCGCTGCATCTTTGTGTATATGGTTATCTCTGTATTTTATTGCGTTCCTGTTTAAATCCGGATCATATCTGATCTTTATTCCTTAATCTAGCTAGATGATCTAGTCATTGATACAATAGAATTTCAGACTTAAGAACAAGAAGTCTATAGAAGTGTTTTGGAATCCACACCACATACTTTGATTTGTGAAGTATTTATACAAATATTATTTACAAAATATCTCAAAACAACTTAGAGATTTAATCTAGGAAATACAAATATCTTCTAGCAAGAAGATAGAGACGGCTATTGAACTGTTTCACGTTGTCCCTTTTATTATGGTGGTGCCGACCTTTATTGTTGACGTGAAACCCTTTATGCTGCCTTGTTGTTGTAGTGTTTCACACTGGATTCTTCTTTAACTTTTACCTTTCCACTGATACTCTTTGACCTTGATGTGTTGTTTTCATTTGTTTACCTGGCTACTCTGTTTTTACTGTGTTGTAACTTTTTGATGTAAACTTGTCACAGTAAATTCGTCATTGGCTCCCAGCATTCTGGAATTGGGCGAAATTGACTATTACTGGTAGTTGATGGAGGCTGCAAAGGTTTGTACGGTTCTAGTATGGACTAATGAATGAGCTGGGCTATCAGCAGCGTCTGTGGAGCAATGGCGAAAGTCTATGAGTGAATTAGCTAGTTGCAGGATTCGCAACGAATTTTTTGAATTGTCAATGGTAATTGCACGAAAAGAGTGAAAAGAGGGGTAAATTAGATTTTATAGCGAAAACGGTTAATTTTTGGTGGGTTCATTGATTGATGAATAGCGACATTTTTTCAGCTAGACAGGGGAAGTGGTTTAGGAGGGCCATTGCACCACTTTTGTAGTGTGGGTGGTATTTGGGAGGGGTCACCCGATTCCACTTATCATGTGATACGTAGCGTCAGGGTTCAGGGGGAAAACCGCCTTATCAGGCAGGTAAAGAATGGACATTGGGCGCAACTGATATGATCACGGGCCATTGGATGAGGGGGAGGGATAATCAACAGTGATCAGGAGGTGAAGTTGTGCTGCAATTTATACAAAAAGTCTTTCGAGGGGGCCATGGGCCTAATCACAAGCAGTATATGATTAACTTAATACTTAATCTCGTTGGGGGCATTATTAAGGACTGAGGGTGGGATTTAACATATTTGTGGGATATGGGGTAGTAATATAGTTTATAAATAAACTAAGGGGTGGTGTTAATTTATATAAAGGAGTTAAATACATATGGGACAATGGGTTTTTCGGAAATTTATATAATAAAGTTAAAAAAAAATTAATATGCGGTGAAATGAGCAAAAGGGGTATTGTACTTAGGTATATGAAATGCTGTGTGCTTTCCACATACTTAGTACTTAGGATAAATGTATTTGTTGGGTTTTGCACATAGAACATGTATAAAGGGGTTTTCCTAGGCAAGAGAACTTAACCTTAGGAAAATGGGTTTTATGAGGGGGATGAATGAATTATAAGGGAATTTAACACCTTTCCTTCTTAAGTCATCAAGCCTAGTGTCTGGCCCCCCCAGAAGTCAGAGAAATTCTCTAAGCTTTTTTTACTAAAAGAACTAGAAGTATTGATATTTTTTATTATGAAAGGGAAATTATTGAGTGTTATAGGGGTTAAAATGAATGAGGGGATGCTAAATAAATCACATTGTGAGCCATTGCCTTTGCTTTCATAGTTGACCATACATGGTGAAAGATGTATCTAAGCATGATGCATGTTCTTTGATCCAAGTAACTTTGTGGTTCAACATCCTTTCTTCTACTTACCCATTTCTTACCTCTAACATATTTTCTTCATTTTTTAGGGTGCATTTAGGCTAGCGAACCCTTATTCATCTATTTTTCTTTTGGAAAGTAAGTCTATCTAATTACAACCTTATATCATCCAAGGGTGCAGATTAAGCTTATGAGATCTTTTTATTTTCTCTACCTAACTATGATCTACCAAGATTGAATTGTTTGGTCAGATTTTATTCTCTAATCTAGAAACATAAAAATTCAAAGCATGGAATAACAAAGATTACATTATTTGATTACCATGGATTGTGGCATAAGTAATAAGTTGCACACAATCATTATTATGCATAAAAGTAAATAGGAGTGGCATTTAGACTTGCACACTTTCATGGTCTCTTTTGTTTTTGGGGTTCATATATTTTCATCTTTTCTAACCTTCTCTTATTCTTTTGTCCTTTGATGTTTCTTTTAGGACATACCCTCTTTACATTTTTTATTTTTTATAATATGGAAAACATTTACAGAAACCAAAGGTATGTACAATATTACAAGGCTTAACCTTAGCCATTCAAAATTATGACTCCTATTGGTATAGGAACCTAACAATGTCCACGGTCAACCCCTGCAACCACCCCATGGGGATGCCCTTATGCTGATTCGCCATTCTTAGCTGAATCGGAGACATTGTAGCACAGGTCTCCCCATTCGCTCTCAAGTCTACTTTGGTAGGACATTCGCGTCTGACCCCAGGTCCAAAATTACTTGATCCATTTCATACTCTCCTATCTGCGTGGTCAGTCTCATCTCTCATCCCATTCTTGTTTTATGTTTTCCAATTTTTCATACTACACACGGCTCACCTGGTGCGGTTCTAGTGCATCTATTGATGAGTTCTTGTAATCCTTTCACAACCTTACTGTCACATAGTAACTTCATACAGGTTTCTAGGAACGTTGTGAGCATAGAGGGGTCCATCTCTAGCTTAGACTTATCCTTGCTTCCTGAGGCAGAGACCTCAACGAAGGTCTTCTTAGATTCCATGAAGGTTTTATGTGTGCGCTTCAAATCAAACTCAACCTCCTTTGTTGGGGATTTGCGAACCCATATATTGTCTTCTAGTTGTTTCCCCTTGTCATCTCCTATTGCGATTCCACTTCAGAGCACTATATTTACATTTGGATCTTCCTCGTGTGGCTCAGACCTCATCATCTGCAGGTTATGAGTTAGCGGAGGTGGTAGCGCCCCTTTGTCATGTATCCTAGCTATCAGCGTAGAATAGTCTTCTATTTCATGATCAAACAGTGTGCAATACTTGCACGACAGACGCGTTGGATTAGTGCAATCTCGGGCATAATGTCCTGGTCCTCCACAATTGTAGAAAATCGATTGTTCTCATCCTCTACCAGGTCCTCCTCCACCTCAGCCTCTTCCGTGCCTCTGAAATCCTCTCTGTGCCACTCCTACGCTCTGGTCAAGGGGCCACATTTCGGCTTGAATCCTATAGGCGAGAGTTCTATATATCATCAGTTCATAGCTCCTGCAAGTATGCTCATCATGCCCTACCGACCTACAAAAGTTGCATAACAACTGTTGTGGTATCTGTACAAACTTCTGTAGCAAGTGACAATTATCTGTGGCATGTTTTCAGACTATCTAACAAATAGCGCACCATAATGCAGGCCCCACGCTAGGTCATGCTTTAGCTTTTGGCCTTAAAGGAATTGGTTCTCCTCCTGCAATATAGTCTGCAAAGACCGGGCAATGGTCTTTGTCATGACCTTGACTCTTGCATTTCAATCACCATACCTTCTCGCATACCTTTGGTCGAACCGTATTGTCATGCTTTAGACTTTGCATCTCCACGCACAGATTCTTTAGCTGTGCATGGATCTGCTGAAATCTTAGATTAGGATCTTGCATCAAAGTTTCATGTAGTCTCATGTCAATATCCAAGGCCTCGGCCTGAGTTGTTATCTTCTAGTGTGAAAACGCACTCCTTAAGTGTGGTAGTAGCAAAGCCACAAACCACTCGCAATGTTGTCCATCTGTCAAATTCATGTTGGCTTCGCAGATTGTACATTTCAACCTCTAATCTAGTTCCCAAGGAATCTCGCCTAGTCGCATCGCGATATCTTTGAATCCCACAATCAAGTGCGCCTCAGATTTAGGCCTACTAAATTCCCTATTCAATGTCGCCTGGATGTATGTTATTCCAGGATTCGGGTTATCTTTAGAGTGCTTAATATACCAGGTTAGTGCGCGATCTTGGAAAGCACTAACCAATGTTGCCTTCTTTATATGATTATCTGTGACACCTTAAGCTTCCCATACATCGCTCGCAATGAACCAGAATTGGTCCAGGTCCTCATTTCCAAAGCCTTTGAACAAAGGCAACTTCATTGTATTAGCCATACTGAACCACGGTGGAGGTGGAGGTGGTATGGGTGAAGTTGGAGGTGAGGGTGGTGAAGTTGGAGGTGGTGTGGCAAGAGGTCATATTCGTATGAATCCTTGTATTATTAACTGAAAATCACTTCGTATAGAAACCCTCATTATCCCTTCTTCATCACCTCGTGGAGGTGAAATCAAGGGACTATACTCCAGACCCTCTTTTCCTTCGTTCCTGTACGTTTTTCTGCTTCGTGTAGTCCCAAACATCAAGGTAGATGCATAACCTGTTTTGTGCACAATAGCATTTTAATCCAGGTATTCAAATATTTTATGTACTTACCTTGCAGTCCTTTGAAAAAGTGTCTCTTCGCTTTCTTGTAGCTGACTGAGGTGTCGACCGCGAATTCAGTCACAAATCCTCCTACGACATGATCAAGCCAATGATCGATAGCAAGGGTGATCTTATCCTCCGATGCTTCCAACCTTCACACTAGCTCCAAGGTCCACACAATAGGACCATCAAGTTTCCACCTTCCTTGGTTATATAGTAGCTTCGCGTCCACTCGTATAACTCAATAGGGAAGGAACAAAAAAAGATCTCGTGGATCTCTATATATAGGTATCTGTCCAACCACTGTTCCTTTGTCAGTTGCGGGTTTTTGTTCTCTTGTGTTGCGAATTCATGGATCTTTTTATCCAACCAGTCTCTAATATCCTTCTCAGTTGGATTCCGACATCACACATCTCTTATGTAGATTCTGGTCTTGGAAACGGAACCATTTTTTGGCTTGAGGGGGCCTAAACTAGGTTTAACTTTAATTAGCCAAATAAATACCTACACTACTAGCCCTTTCGACATCAGCTCATAAAGCGCGGACCGCAGTCTCACCCGAAGCAGTATGGGGGGATGTTGGAACCAAGTTTCCGCACCATGAGATGGTTGTGATGTTGTTTGATTTCTTCTATCGTTGCGTGAAGGTAGGGATAGAAGAAATAAAATGACATCACAACCATCTTAGGGTGCGGAAACTTGGTTCCAACTGTTATCACCAAAATAGGACCCTGATAGGCTACTGATTAGACTACCTCAGTGTAATTATTTCAAACCAATCTTTTAGTTGAGGCTTAGCCTCCTCAGCCTAAGAGGGCTATCTCAAAGGTTAATTATATTGATTAATGATAATATAGATGGCTAATCCTATCTTGGTTTTGTGTGTTTGTAGGTTTAAAAGATGAAGGCTTGCTACCAATGGGCTATGGAGTTAACAAGTCAATAAATTCAGTGGCAAGGTTTCTTGACATGAAATTTGAGGCAAATGGGGTTTTCAAACAAATATAATTCACTCAAGAAAAGAGGTCATCACAGTAATTCCATTACTAAAGGAAGTCAAATCATAGGGTTATGAATTCTGAGTAATAGTAATGAAACTTACTGTTAGTAGTTCAAAGATAGTTTACTCACAAAATGCAGAAAGACACAGTCATCTCATTTCTAAAGGAAGTCAGAGCACATGGTTGTGAATTCTAAGTAATAGCAATGAGATCTACTACTAAACACAAAAATTCCATTACTAAAGGAAGTCAGAGCATAGGATTATGAATTTTGAGTAATAGTAATGAAACTTACTACTAGTAGTTCAAAGATAGTTTACTCACAAAATGCAGAAAGACACAGTAATCTCATTTCAAAAGGAAGTCAGAGCACATGGTTGTGAATTCTGAGTAATAGAAATGAGATCTACTGAAAATGATTCAAAGTAACATATAAATCAAGAAAAAATTAACCCCATGATAACTCAAATCGGTTCAGGAAAACCTCTCTGCATTACTGATTATAGTTCATAGCATAAAGCAGCAGCTGGGCCAAAAAGTCTTCAATCCATTCCTAATTCGACCTCTTGATTCATATATAGCTTTTACAATATGGATTCCTTGATCCTTCATCAAGAGAATTCGAATTTCTATGATTGACACCTATTCTAACCATAAAACAGACTATTAAATACAAGTGATAGTTAACTAACTGTCTTAGAGTCCTAATACAATTAGGAGTACAACTCCTTATTATGATAACAACAACCTAATCTAGGAATAAATTAAATGCTTGATATCTGCTTCTCCTTAACTTCGACCTTGGTAATGTCCATAACCCTCCTGCTGGCCTTTTAATAACTTCTCCTTTATCTGCCCCGAAAACTAGGAAAAACTTCAAAACTGCACCTACAATAGTTTCATAGTGCAAGTTGGGTCATCAATTTCTCCCACCTCATAATGAATTTAAAGAAATTGAGAGAGGGTTTTGTAGTTGGAGATTGTGTGAATAAAAATATCCTTCAGAATTCCAAAATACTTTTGCATGTGGCTAGAAACTAATCTTTAAAAAGACTGCTAAAACCAAAAAACAAAGTTCCTCTCTCAATGACTTTCAGCAGTTTTGTAGTGCAAGTTGGATCATCAATTTATCCCACCTCATAATGAATTTGAAGAAACTAAAAGAGGTTTTGTAGGTAGATATGTTAGGAAGACGAACCTCTTTCAGTTTCCCAAAATATGCTTTCTATTGCTCAAGAAACCCCTTGGACGTTGACTACTTAAAACAGAAAACAAGGTTTTTTCTGCTGAAAAAGGCTGCTTCAGTGATTTCGTAGCGTAAAACAGGTTTTTTACTATGTCTGCGCTACAAAAACGTGGATTCATAGCTAATTCCAAAAAAAATTCAAAATGACTTGAGATATGACTTCTAAACACAAGGTGAGACTTCTAACACATGGAATAAGGTTGTCAAACTTTGTTTGGAAATGAAATATGACCTTAAAGACTTCTGACCCTATGACCTAACCCTTTAAGCATGAAATGACCTAGAGCCCCTTTAACACCATGACTAGAAGAAGGTTTTGGAAATGAGAATGACACCACTGAGACTCTAATCCTATCGCTTATCCCTTTAAGCATGTGACGACTCAAAACTTACTATTAGACCATGACTAGAAACAAGGCAAACTCTCCAAAGTAAAATAAAAATAAAAACAATTAGGGTGATAACAATGGCTTCACTAGGGATAGTGTGCCCCAGTGGTACACTAAGAACCAGTAGCTCCAGTGCTACAATCCATTCCTTTAAAAATATAAACTCTAAAATTTTTCCCAATCTGCTTCAAATTGTACCTAGTAAAAATTGCTCAGTCAACCTTGATCTTATTTGCATTTTCCTACCTACCCTATCAGCTACAATCTCCATTTGTAGCTCAAGGAACATAAAACTTCCAATGAAGCCAGTCATTGATCTGATCTGACACTTGAATCTCTTGGTTGTGCTTGCAGCAAAAACAAACATGATACTGAAATAACCAAGGCAGCATGAGATATATATGATCTTCATAATGGAAATATAATTGGAAATCTGGAATATAGAACCTTTCCATGTAGCCAGCTATAGGATCAAAAAACACATGGTCAGTTTAATGTTTATTGTGATATTATGCAGCTTTGGACAACTCACCAATACTTTGATCATCTACATAAGGCTTCAGCTGTGTGCTCTCAAACTGCTCCTCAAATTGATTTTCAAAAATAATGTATTCTTCCTCAATCACAAAAGAGAAAGGAAGCAACACCCTCTCTTTGTATTCTGCCATAGAAAGCTTTTGAAAAGTATGATCATGATCATGAAGACTATATGATTGAATTTGACCTTGTAAACCTTTAATGTCTTTCTCAATATTCTTAGCAACTTCATCCAAAAATTTCATCTTGTCTTCTGTCTTGCACTCAAATGATTTTAGATAAGAAGACAAGGACAAAGAAAATTTTTCATCTATTTCTTCATTAATATGATCATCATTCCATTGTTTGAAACCTTGAATTGAAGGAGAGTTTGCCACCAACTCTGTTCTGTCTATCCATTCCTCCAAAAACATAAGCAAAAAGTCTGCAAATGACTTAATAGATTTGGCAGGAAATCTTTCAATCCACTATTTACATTTCCCTTGAAATGAATCATAGAACAACATAATTCAAACATCCTCATGTTTGACTCTAAGAAGCTCAGTAAAATCACAGAAATCTGATATATGCTTCAAAGTTAAAATCAAATCTTCTCCATTGAAGTTTGGACCATTCCTTAAAAAATATGTATCCTTGGGAAAATGATTTGGGAAACCATGAATTTCTGAAAAATTTATACATGCATACCTTGAAACAAGAATGGCAGCATCTGAGTTCTTCATAAGTTCAGTAGAATCACCATAAATCTATGAAATTTGAATTTTTCAACAATGGAGTCGCCAAGGTAGTTTTGCAACATCGAAAATATTCCTGAGCTCCTGCTACATCCAGAAGTTCAACTTCTTGATTTCGGGAATGAGTAATCTTCAAACTCCCAGCAGATGCACCAAAATGTTATCACCAAAATAGGACCCTGATAGGCTATTGATCAGACTACCTCAATGTAACTATTTCAAACCAATCTTTTAGCTGAGGCTTAGCCTCCTCAGCTTGAGAGGGCTCTCTCAAAGGTTAATGATATTGATTAATGATAATATAGATGGCTAACTCTATCTTGGTCTTGTGTGTTTGTAGGTTGAAAAGATGAAGGCTTGCTACCATTGGGCTATGGATTTAACAAGTCAATAAATTCAGTGGCAAGGGTTCTTGACATGAAAGCTGAGGCAAATAGGGTTTTCAAACAAAGATAATTCACTCAAGGAATAGGTCATCACAGTAATTCCATTACTAAAGGAAGTCAGAGCATAGGGTTATGAATTCTGAGTGAAACTTACTGTTAATAGTTCAAAGATAGTTTACTCACAAAATGCAGAAAGACACAGTCATCTCATTTCTAAAGGAAGTCAGAGCACATGGTTGTGAATTATGAGTAATAGCAATGATATCTATTGCTAAAGAAAACAATTCCATTACTAAAGGAAGTCAGAGCATAGGGTTATGAATTCTAAGTAATAGTAATGAAACTTACTGCTAGTAGTTCAAAGATAGTTTACTCACAAAATGCAGAAAGACACAGTCATCTCATTTCTAAAGGAAGTCAGAGCACATGGTTGTGAATTATGAGTAATAGCAAAGAGATCTACTACGAATGATTCAAAGTAACATATAAATCAAGAAAACATTAACCCCATGAGAACTCAGATCTGTTCAGGAAAACCTCTCTGCATTATTGATTATAGTTCATAGCATAAAGCAGCAGCTGAGCCAAAAACTCTTGAACACCTTCCTAATTCAACCTCTTACTTCATATATAGCTTTTACATTATGGATTCCCTAATCCTTCTTTAATAGAATTCAAATTTCTATGATTGACCACTATTCTAACCATAAAACAGACTATTAAATACAAGTGATAGTTAATTGATTGTCTTAGAGTCCTAATACAATTAGGAGTATAACTCCTTATTATGATAACAACAACCTAATATAGGAATTAAATTCAATGCTTGACAGTTGCTCCTCCTTAACTTCGACCTTGGTAATGTCCATAACCCTCCTACTGGCCTTTTAATAACTTCTCCTTTATCTGCCCTGAAAACTAAGAAAAACATCCAAACTGCACTTATAACAGTTTCGTAGCGCAAGTTGGGTCATCAATTTATCCCACCTCATAATGAATTTAATGAAACAGAGAGAGGTTTTTGTATTTGGAGATGTTTTTAATAGAAAACTCCTTCATAATTCCAAAATACGTTTGCATGTGGCCAGAAACTGATCTTTAAAAAGACTGCTAAAACTGGAAAACAGAGTTCCTCTCTCAATGACTTTCAGCAGTTTTATAGTGCACGTTGGGTCATCCATTTCTCCCACCTCATAATGAATTTGAAGAAATAGAAAGAGGTTTTTGTATATAGGTATGTTAGGAAGAATAACCTCTTTAATTTTTCCAAAATATGCTTTCAGTTGCTCAATAAACCCCTTGGAATTTGACTACTTAAAACAGAAAGCAGGGTTTTTTCTGCTGAAAAAGGCTGCTTCAATGATTTCGTAGTGCAAAACAGGTTCTTTACACTGTCTGTGCTATGAAAATGTGGATTCATAGCTAATTCCAAAATTGTTTCAAAATGACTTGATATATGACTTCTAAACTCAAGGTGAGACTTCTAAGACATGGAATAAGGTTGCCAAACTTTGTTTGGAAATGAAATATGACCTTAAAGACTTCTAACCCTATGACCTAACCCTTTAAGCATGAAATGACCTAGAGACCCTTTAACACCATGACTAGAAGAAGGGTTTGGAAATGAGAATGATACTACTGAGACTCTAATCCTATCACTTATCCCTTTAAGCATGCGATGACTCAAAATTTATTATAAGACCATGACTAGAAACAAGGAAAACTTTCCAAAGTTTAAAAAAAAAATTAGGGTGATAACACGAGCATCCCCCCATACTACCTTGGGTGAGACATCAGCCCGCGCTCCATGGGCTGATGCCAAAAGGGCCAGTAGTGGAGGGATTTGTTTGGCTAATTAACGTTGAACCTGGGTCAGGCCCCCTCAAGCCAACAACCCCTTAATTCAACTTCCTTTCCTTCCGAACAAGATTTCATGAAAATTTCTTGAAAATTGAAAGCTATTGTACCCAAGAATTGTAGCCATTGGACTCCTAGTACAACATCAACACCACCCATTGGAATGGAAATCATTGGGATATTCAATACATATTCTCCCATGGATAGCTTGATATTATGGCACTTTCCAAAGCAATTTACGGTTCCTCCACTTGCAACCATCACTTGACACTCTGGTGCTAGATATAGGAAACAATTCAATTTCTTTTCTATCTTACAATGAATAAAATTATGGGTACTTCCTGAATCAATCAACACTATCACATTTTTCTTATTGATATGTCCTTCTATCTTGATAGTTTGAGTAGTGGTAATTCTAGCCAATGCATTACAAGATATGGTCAAATTCATTTCTTCTTTCTCTAGTGTTTGTTCCTAGTATATGTCCTCTTCTTTTGACTTTTCTTCTTCCTTTTCTTCCTCCTCTTCATAATCTATGTAAAATAATTTCTTCTCAACACACTTATGACCTTTAGTGTATTTTGTATCACAACTGTAACAAAACCCTTTTACTCTTTTTTCTTCCAATTGTCGTGGTGTCAACCTTATAGGTTGTGGAAGGCTAGGGGCAACAACACTTCCATCTTTATAGTTGTGAGTGGTAGGATTCCTGGTTTCCATATTTTTTCTTTCCATTTTTCTTTCCAACCTGAATGCCTTCTCCAATGAATCAGGTTCCCAAAGGTGAACCTCATGTTCGATGTTATCCTTTAAATTCCCTATGAACACATCAATCTAAGCTCCTCTGGAAAATATTTTACCCTTATATTCAATTTTTGTAATTCCTTAATGTGCTCCATCATCGAACGCTTTTGTTTGATATTTATCAATTGGATAAAAAAGGTGTTTCTTTTTGTATCCTCATAATGTGCTATCATTTCTTTTGTAAAATTGCCCAAGTGACAATTTGTTTATGAGAGACTATCCATTGATACCATACAAACTGATTTGATTCCAAATATAAAGTTGCAATGCGTACCTTTTGTGTGTTTTTCACATTATGGAGATTGAAATATTGCCCCATCTATAGTATCCATATTACAGGATCCTTGTCATCAAACTTACTCATATTGATCTTTGGAACATGGTGGGTATTCAATCCAACGATAGAGTCTATGAAATCATGATTAAAATTTATTTGTTCTCATAATGAGTTTCCTTTACTACCCTTTCACCATTAGTAAACATTTCTTGTAACAACTTTGTCAAATATGTCTTTAAATCTTCAACTTTTCCTTCCACACCATTCATCTTAGCTTCCACGTCATTCATCTTAGCTTCCATGCCTTTCTTTAAACCATCCATCTCCACGTCATCCATCTTAGCTTCCACGCCTTTCTTTAAGCCATCCATCTTAGCTTCTGTTACTTTTTGTGAGAGTGAATTTTATTGCAGTTGGTCTTGTAATTTTGATATATCATGTTTCATTTCTTCCTCTCCTTCATGAGTCATTCTAGATATTTCAGGTTGCTTCCTAGGTGTTTCCATTTTCTTTCTTCCGGGCATCAATTAATGATAACGATGCTTCACTATGCCCTTTGAAGTCCTTCAAACTAATTTTTCAAACCAAACTTATGAAAAATTTAAAAAAAAAAACTACACACCTTTTTTCACTTTGTAGGAGCTCGATATTGAATCTGATGTATCTATGAAATTTCGAATCGCCAAGGTCTAAAATTGAAAATTGTGGTATCCCTCTGAGTCCTCTTTCTAATGCCACCAATCTGATCGAAATTGGATTCTCGAAGAACGAGTTATGTCCAATCTCCAAAGATGACTTGATTATACACTTTTTCAGCTGAGTGAACTTGTATGAAGTGACACGTGTCATTGTTTCAATCTTCAGACCTGAAAATGATGCACAAAAAACTACAGTCCATCCTCTTTCTGTAAATTCCTACAAAATTTCAATATGATACTCAAAGAGAAAGTTATGGAAATTTTCCCAAGGTCACATGTTTGGGATGTAATTTGGTAGCGTGCAAAAACCCTAACTTACTTAGATCATACCTCCGAAAATATAGCAAGACAAGATCTGAAATTCAGACCAAAGGATCATCAAGATGTCGGCTCAAATGGGTTTTTTTTAGCTTCTGAAATAATGCAGAAAAATATTTATAGTGAAAATTCCACGATGACCTGTTTGGAGCAATGAAACCCTAGAATCCAAACCTCTGATACCAAATGTTATGAAAACAACTCACAAAAATATAGAAAAGATAGATTAATGACTTCAAAATCAGTCTCTTCGAGGGGGAAAACTCCTTTACATTACAAAATTAACAATTTTTGGATGATACCAATGACTAAGCCTCCTTTCTATATATAGGAGTCTAAGAGGTCACAATATAATCAAAGCTGACATAACAATAATAATATAAGGGCACAACAATAACAATAGTGGGCTTCTATGGGGCACACTGATAACAATATGGGAACAAGAGGGGCACAATAATAAAAATAAGGGCTACAATGACAATAGCAATGGGGGAATTACTAGTATTGTATGGACCTAATATTGGGCATCAACATGGTTTGTAAGTTCTCTGCTTCTTGACCTTCCACATAAAATGCTTGGCTACAACCAATATCATGCATAAGAGCATCAACATTAAGTAGCCATATACCAATCCTCCTAAATCTAGCCTTGATATTATAAGGTGTGAGAGCCCTTTTAAATGCTTTACTTGCAATCTCAGCTAGCTTAAACCTCTTTACTTCCACCCCTGGATTCTTTACCATCCATGAAGCTCACTCGGCCCTGAAATAATTCTTGAAAGGACCAAACACGCTAACATCAAGGGGTTGCAATCTGTGACTGGTATAAGCCAACAATGTTAACAGGTCAATGCCAAAATTGTTGGCCTCCTCAATTGTCTACACATCCATGTGGCTTCCATGGACATCAAAAATTAGTAGGTATCTATTTTCAGGTGAGACACCATGTGGTAAAGATGCGACAAAGTGACAAAGCCAATTCAGAAATAGTTCCTTTATCATCCATGCATGGGGATGTGCTGCCATGCATGCACCTGGTTCACAGTTATGTATATAGTTTTTTAGTTGTGTTCTACCTTTCAATAGGTAAATCCTAGGATTGAAGAACCAATTGCATTGACAGGGGAAAGAATAGTGATCCACTCCATGCTCTTAGGAAAAATATTAGGCATATTTCTGCTCCCTCTTTTGGAATTTACCCGCATACCACAATTCCTTCCTGCCTGTAAGCCCGTTTCATCACAATTCCATATATGGTCTGGGGCATATGAGTGTTGCTCATATGTAGTAGAAAGAGTGTTATAGAACTTGGAAACAATTGCAAGGCATATATTTAAAGCCTCGTCTTTGTCAATAACCTCAATTGTATGTAGCACAAGGTTTGGAAGTCTTTTCTTAAATCCACTCAACCATGATTTACCAGGAAACCCATATTTGAAGGGGTTTGGCCTCCCATGACAGGTTTCAGCTACTGTGGATTTAAGTTGTATAATCTCTAACCCATGTCCCAATTGGGCCATCTCCTTACACCACTCAACCACCTCGGCCTCCTCCTCTTCAACGATAATTGTAACATGCGGTCTACGCTTCGTATTAGTCAACCTATTTATCCAATAATGCATGTTAGAGGCAGCAATGCCATGTTTTTTTTAATAGGCATAGATTGAGCGTCCCTTAAACTCGATGCCATCAATTGCAGCTAGCATGTCTTGCTTTGTCCAACCTCTGTTGGCACTGATTTTCTTTGTTGAAGTTGCACCTTGCAATTTGGTTGAAGGCGGCTCTATAGTTGATGGTGGGATAGGATGATCTTCCACCATAGTGTCCTTTTCAATGACATTACTGGGTGTTGTGGGAGAATTCATGTCACCCCCCTTAGATCGTAGTTGGGCACCCCTCGCCCCTCACCTCCTCTTGTTCCTTGTACGATCTGCAATAGAAACTCTTGGCATGGCTATGACAACCTACAAAGTTACCACCAAATTTTGATTTTAAAAAAATGTATTAGAAAACAAGGAAATTCATTGGCCTTTGTAATCAATGAGCAACAACAATCAGTGCTTTATCTATATATTGTAACTAAGTACATCTCGGATCTGAAAATCATTATTGGAAGGGTTTAAGCTTCTTTATTTGATTCTTAGATGAATTTTATGAGTTATTAGAAAGAGTTATTCCTTTTAAAGTTTGTAGCAGGTTTGACTTAACACAATTTCTTCAACCCAACTATTTTTCTGTGTCCTCAAATGCTTGTTCTTGGCATTCATTTTGTTCTTTCCATTCATTTTATTCCTAGTTGGTAAAAGTATGGGTTATCTGGAAGAGTTATTCCTTTTTATTTTTGTAACAACTTTAACATAACATAGTTTCTTCAACCCAACTAGCTTTCTGTGTCCTCAAATCATTGTTCTTGTCATTCATTTTTTTCTTGGCATTCGTTTTATTCCTAGTTGGTAAAATTATGAGTTATCAGGAAGAACTATTCCTTTTTCTTTTTTGCAACAACTTTGACATAACATAGTTTCTTCAACCCAACTAACTGTTTGTGTCCTCAAATCATTTTTTTGGCACTCATTTTTTTCTTGTCATTCATTTTATTCCTAGTAAGGGTTAGCATATTTTAATGTAAGGGTTCTTAGTTGTAGTCTCTTCATGTAGTTATTCCTTTTCCAATTCTAAAAGTCTAAGGTGGAGGCATCCGTATACTAGTGTCTCTCCCCCATGTTTTTATTCCCTTTCAAATTCTTAGTTCGAGTTATTTTTGTTCTTGCAAGTCAAAACCTAAGTCAAATACAGGTAAGAGGTTTCTTTCCTTCTTGTTCTTGTTCCTACTCAATCCTAATTATTACAACTAAATTATCACAACTATTATAGTTTGGGTTTTCCACACCTAATGGTGCTCTATATGCCTTCAATGTTTCCCCCACTGTGGTGTAATTCCAGCTCCAATAATATTTGGTTTGGTTCTATTATGCCTTATCTCTGGTTCTTAGAATCTATTGGCTCAATAGTTGTTAGATGTGTTGCGATGTTTGGTTTGCTTGATACTTATTTTGATTTTAGATTGAGCTCAAGCACATAGCTTTTCAGTTTTGTCACTCTTCACTCATTGTTATACTATTGGAGGCATCTGATCTCAATGAGCATTAATATAGTTAAGAAATTATCCTCGTTTCTCACTAATTAGGGGCAACATCTCACACTGAGTTTTTTGTGTACCAATCAAATTTGATTCTTTATAGATTTATGGGTTTGTTGGTAGCATACAACACCTAGGGGACCCCTTGAGACTAGAAAATTACCAGTCCAAATAGAGAGGTGTAGTCGTGGTAAGGCTAGATGTACTGTAATTATTAGACAGGTCCACTGATGTAGATTTGCATGATAGCACTTTGAAACCTTCACTTTAAGTTTATGTAGGACTTTGATAAGCCTTAACGGAGATAATATAACATGTTCTCAGAACTATTACAGTTTGGGTTTTCCAAACCTAATGGTGCACTATATGCCTTCAATTTCCCCCCCACTGTGGTGTAATTCAACCTCAAATAATATTTGGTTTGGTTCTATTAAGTCTTATCTATGGTTCTTAGACTTTATTGGCTCAATAGTTGTTAGATGTGTTGCGATGTTTTGTTTTCTTGATACTTATTTTGATTTTTGATTGACCTCAGGCACATATCTTTTCATTTTTGTCATTATTCACTCATTTCTATACTGTTGGAGGCATCTTATCTCAATGAGCGTTAGTATAGGTAAGAAATTATCCTTGATGTTGACTACTTAAGGGCAACAACTCACACTAAGTTTTCTGTGTGCCAATCAACTTTGATTCTTTACAGATTTATGGGTTTGTTGGCAACATACAACACCTAGGGGACCCCCTTGAGATTGGAAAATTACTAGTCCAAACAGAGAGGTGTAGTCATGGTAAGGCTAGATGGACTGTAATTATTAGATAGGTCCACTGATGTGGATTTGCGTGATAGCACTCTGAAACCTTCACTTTAAGTTTATGCAGGAATTTGGCAGACCTTAACGGAGATAATATAACATGTTCTCACAACTATTATAGTTTGGGTTTTCCACACCTAATGGTGCACTATATGCCTTCAATGTTGCCCCCACTATGGTGTAATTCAACCTCAAATAATATTTGGTTTGGTTCTATTATGCCTTATCTCTGGTTCTTAGAATCTATTGGCTCAATGGTTGTTAGATGTGTTGCAATGTTTAGTTTTCTTAATACTTATTTTGATTTCAAATTCACCTCAGGCACATAGCTTTTCAGTTTTGTCATTCTTCACTCAATGTTATACTGTTGGAGGCATATGATCTCAACGATCATTAATATAGTTAAAAATTATCCTTGTTCTTGACTGCTTAGGGGCAACATATCACACTAAGTTTTTTGTGTGCTAATCAACTTTGATTCTTTACAAATTTATGGGTTTGTTGGCAGCATACAACACCTAGGGGACCCCCTTGAAACTAGAAAATTACTAATCCAAACAGAGAGGCATAGTTGTGGTAAGGCTAGATGGACTGTAGTTATGAGGCAGGTCTAGTGATGTAAATTTGCATGATAGCACTCTGAAACCTTCACTTAAAGTTTATGCAGGATTTTGATGGACCTTAATGGATATAATATAGCATGTTCTCGCAACTATTAGAGTTTGGGTTTTTGACACCTAATGATGCACTATATTCCTTTCATGTTTGGGTTTTCCACACCTAATGGTGCAATATATGCCTTCAATGTTGCCCCCTTATATGCAAAAGCTCAGCATGGTCCATAAATCAATTGAATAGAAGTGCGATATGTCAGTTTCAAGTCCAAAAAATATCAAACTTATCCAATTTTAGTTCTTCTCTAATTGGAATAGTTAGTCCTCTAATTCCTTGTAGTTTTGCTCCTACGATCTTGTAGTTGTCTCACTTTAATTTGATATTGTAATAATTTGATATTGTAATAATTAAAAGAGAATTTATAAACCATTGGGTTTGTTATTCATTTAGAAATGCTTCTCTAACCAGACAATGAATCTACTTGACATTGAAATTTTCTCTTTGAAAGGATATTCTTTGTTATTATAGTAGTATGATATTGAATTGCATGGGTCAGATTTGAGGTTATAGTGGCAATGAAATTAGTTTCTAAATCAGTAGGTATGTTATTCATATAGAAATTCTTCTCGATCTTGTTATCTATTTAACAAGTGATATTGGTTGTAAAGGCTTAAATTTACCATTGTTTCTGAACAAAATAACATTATTCATTATTCAATAAAAATGGAACATTATTCAACAAAAACATACCTGTATGTCTCCAACAATTGATCAATAGAATGAATGTAACAATGTGCACACACTCTGTTTGTATGCCTCTAGCAACCGATGAATAGAATGAATGTAACAGTGCACACACACTCAGTTTGTATGTTTCCAACAACTTCCGAATAGAATGAATGTAACAGTGTTTGAACACTTTGATTGTATGTCTCCAATAGAAGATGAGTAGAATGAATGTAACAATGTCTGAACACTTTGATTGTATGTCTCCAATAGCAGATGAGTAGAATGAATGTTTGGAACGAAAATGAGTAAGAGTTGATGTTTTATAGTTTTCTCATATAGAATTTAATTGGTAGGGAAGATTGGCATGGATTTCCATCTTATTGGTACCATTTCATTGCCATCCTTTTCTTTTAGAAATCCATCATTTGTCTATCTTTTTCTCCCATAAACCCCTCATAGTACATTGAAATTTATTAATCAATGCATTATAGTTGTTATTTTACATTAAATTTAATTTGTGAATTTTTATGTTAAAAATTAGAAATTTTCAACAAAATTACAGGATGTCATGACTTCCTGTAAATGGTTTATGATGTGACACATGGCATGGCAGGAAAATCAGAACAAAGGATAGGAACGTGATTTGGAATGTACATACATGGTGAAAGATCTATTCAACAGCGAATCTAAAGCTCCTGGATACATGGTCAATGCTGGTCAAACCCAGCGTTTTTGGTCACAAAAGCAGCAAAAAGCCAGAGTTGCCTAAATTGATTTTGTTTTTTTTTGGAAATCAGTTAAGATTAGAAAAGACAAAAAAAATCACTCTTTTTGTAAAAGAAGAAACATCTGCATAATGTATGTACATTCGATTATAGAGGGAAAGTTAGTGAATATAGGATAGGAGACAAGCAGATAAAAGACTGTGTATTGTATTGTCCAGAACGGTTATTGTTCTTGTGTATTGTTTCCAGAACATTGCTCTTGCATGTGATTTGATTTCCAAAACTTAATTACAGGCATCGTTTTACCATTACAATGCTTATGCATTAACGTTTTTATCACTTGAAGTTTCCTAAGTGTGCCATTGAAGCGTGGATGGGCCCTACGTGGAGATTGGTATACTTTTATTTTCATTTCCATAGCGTTTTCAAATCTGAATAGTGTAAATAGCATTTAATGTTATTTTCTTGCCTGTGAGTTTATTGATTTGATTAGAAGTTCTTGCAAGTAATATTCATGGTGATAGCTTGAGAATTAGATTGCTAGATCATTGAACAATATCTTGTAAAAAATTTGATCGATCATTGGATTTCGAAGTATCTCCGTGGACTCTGTTTTCATGCATTTAAATTTCAGTGTGCTTAAAAGAGCTTTTGGTTTTCATGAATGCTTAGTGTGTTAACTGGAAAGAGCTTTGTGAATCATATCCTTGTAAGAGGGCTGAAAACTTAGACTAGTAACACATTGTTTCTTTAGAACAGTTAATTAAATTAGATGATCTGAGTGTTAAGGTGTGAGAGGAAACATATTTCAATCTCCTGTAAAGGAGTGTTGTAGCCTGTCACAGTAAACACTTAGTTAGGTAGATGAGATCCTTTTAGGTCTCTAGACTTTAGACACGTGCCTCTAAGTTTACCTACCTTGCTTGATATTAAATCTAGTCTAATCTAGCACCCTAGATTGGCCACTACACATCTCCCAAATTCAAATGTGTGGCTTGGATTGATTTGTACATGATCAAATGGGTAATAATATTTGATGGTTGATCCTTGTGCTTTCCTATTTTTAATTCCTAAATTGAAAAGGCTGATGTGTTTAATACTTGAATTTAAAGTGTTGGTGTCATTTATCTCATCCTCTGAACTAATTCCTGAATTGAATGTTGTTATTTATTGTCTTCAATAGGTTGAATTGTTAAACACACACGTACATATGTGTGACACACATTTCACCTATTATTATGTAGGTATTACTAAGCAATGGGATGCGTTGCTCAAGTGGAAATTTGTAGGTGACTGCTTGATGAGATAGGTGTGCTCCTAAATAGAATTCAATGGAATGTTTTGTAGTGCATTTTGACTTATTTGGTAATTCAGAGCTAGATATACTTGGGATATTATGTCTTGTCAACTTGTGATGTTAAGGTTTGGTATTTGACACTTGTTAGCCCAATCAGTATGTGGACCCATTTTGGACTAAATTATATAACTTATATAACTTAATATAGACTATTTAAGCCAATAGGTCTTCCTATGAATGAACATAGTCGTCAACCTTTTCATTTTGTGATTGACATCTGTTATATGCTTTTCTGTTTGACATCTAGCAGTAAAAGATATATATTGATTCATTATCCTCGCCGCGCATCACATCTGGAAAGCATGCACTCATCAGGTTACCTGTATTCCCATGTTTCTAATGGCGAACAGGTATCAAATAGGCAAGCATGCACTCATGGATTAGAAAACTATGAATGCGGATTATCCCAAAAAGGGCGTTGTGTAGCGGAGGATTTTGGTGTATGTTTCTAGGGTTATCTTCTTTTGGTTGTGTTTCTATTTATTATTCATATTTATATTCTTGCAGCGTGTCTGCTGGTTTTTGATGTAAAAAGTTCTGAAGTTCATGTCAGATTGTTCTTGAATTAGTGAATTCTCTTGGTTTCCTAGGGTTTGTGGTTGTTCTTGGGTCAGGATCCATGTTTTATTTCCATTTTATTTTGTCTCAGAGTATATGTCTGCTTTGATTTCCTATTTTCCTTGTTTTTCAAATTTGTTTTTGAGGGTTTAGTACGGGAAAATCTCCATTTTATTTAAGGTGGTGTAATCGCGATTGCATTTCCTAAAAGTGGTTTTTTTGAAAGAGATTGATAGTAATTTTTTGTTGTGGTTTTGGATTTTCTGTTTTGATGTTTGGGCTTTGGTCTTATGCTTTTGTTCTTGCTCTCTTTGCTGTAGATTGATCTTTTCCTTCAATCATGGATCGTATGAAGCAAATGGCACGAAAATCTACTAGAGGAAAGGCTCTGAGGAAGCAGCTCGCAACAAAGGTAACGACTTTCCTATATTTCTTCCATTGCATCTTTGGTGGAGTTAATTGAGGCGTGATGTTTTCATTGTGGCATTTTATTTTGAAGCTCCTTTTTTAAGTTAGGTTGCTCGTAAATCTGCTCCCACGACTGGAGGTGTGAAGAAGCCTCATAGATATTGTCCCGAAACAGTTGCTCTTCGGTATGTACACACAGTTTAAATTTGCTTCGGATTCTATTGATATGTTTACAATGTTTTCTTTATAGTATATGTATCTTATTGCAAATTGTTAATCGACTGAACAAAAAAATTCAAAAGTATCATAAGAGCACGGAGTTGCTAATTCGGAAGCTGCCATTTCAAAGGCTTGTGAGGGAAATTGCCCAGGACTTCAAGGTAATGTGTCACCTTTCTCATTAAAATGTTAGCTTAATTGGCGACCCATTTAAATGAATTGCTTGGTAATTTGTTCTGGCGGTGGTACTTGTCTAATTATTTTGTTTTATTGTGTTCAGATGGATCTGCAATTCTAGAGTCATGCTGTCTTGGCACTTCAAGAGGCTGCAGAGGCCTATCTTATTGGTCTGTTTGAAGATACTAACCTCTACACCATACATGCAAAGAGGGTGACCATCATGCCGAAAGACATTCAGCTTGCAAGGCGTATCCGTGGGGAAAGGGCCTATGCCTGTTTTCACGGTGATGATTTGTAAAGGTCGGATTTTTTTTTGTGGGGGGGGGAGAATTCTATAGCATGTACATATATTTGATGAAGGAAGCTTTTTGCAGAAACTCATTGTAGACTGCAGGATTTTGTAATGTCGTATAATTGAAGTTTACGTTGACTACAATGGATATTGTGGATTTATGACTTCTAATTGAATGGGTCGACTCGAGCTAATTGTAGTTGCTTATTAATATGGAACTTTTTTCCATTCAAATCCATGTTTTTTGAACCCATACTGCATGTTGATGCTTGTTAAGCTCTTCATTATTATATGGTATAATTATTGTTTATCAATGTTTTGACCCATACTACATGTTGATTCTTGTTAAGCTCTTCATTATTATATGGTATAATTACTGTTTATCAATGTTGAAGTGCTATATGTGTCTTCATGTATAAAATTGGGTGTTGAACAATAATTTATCCTGTCTGCAAGAGAGGGTTGTGCATATGCCAAAATTCTTCATAGTGGAACTTGTTTATATATTTTTTAATAGTTGAATTTGAAGTTTACAAATAGTTGGATGGATTTTATTTGCTAGGTTGAAGCAATTATTCTACAAATCCACTACGGTTGTGAGCAATGAGTATTTATAATTATGTTATTAAATATTTGGATGGATTTTATCAGCAAGGCTGAATCTACTATTTTGTAATGCACAATAGTCTTGCGATGTGTTTGTACAAATATGTTCTTGAATACTTGCATGGATTTTATCTGTTTGACTGTTTATCTGTTGGAGTGAAGTGAGTGATTATGGAATGTTTAGTGGTTGTATACTTTTGTTTGAGAAATTTTGTTTTTGAATACTTTGGACAAGATTAGTTTGCAATGCGTGGTAGTTGTGAGCAATCTGTTTGCAAAAGTGCGAGTTGTTGCAATGCTCAGGTGGGAAGTTTCTTTTGGAAAATTGTTTTGCCATTGTTTTTGTGATGGTGCAGTTTTAGCTAGTATTCATTTTTATTCCTCGTGAAATTCTATTCATTCTTTCCATATGGCCAATTCATTGTCGGTTTGTTGTTGCCATCTCATTGTGGCCACACTCGGCGAGCCACAATGTGGCTAACTCATTATTGTCAATTTAGTGCATCTCGACAACTTTGTCAGTTTAATGATGACTTGAAGAAACTCTTCAAGTGTCATGTTTCGTTATCCAGTGTGAATTTTTATGTCTTCTTCCCATGTGGTCAAATCATTGTCAATTTAGTGCATCTCAGCCACCGTGTCAATTTACAACACATGTTGGTTGAAGAATTTCATGGTTAACTGCTTAACACTCGGTTTTGATTTTTCATAGAAACCCTCATTCCCGGTTTTCAGGAATCATTCATTCTCAGTTTTCCAACCAAATTACTCTTTAAATAAAAGAATGAAACACTCGTTCTCAAATCAAAATGTTCTCACGTAAAAAATAGAAATACTTGTTCTCAGTGTTCTACCCAAATTTGAAGGGTCACCACCAAGTTTGAAGGTTTTAACGCAATAGCATTTTTAATGCTCAATTTGAGGGGTTTGGTTTTTTCCGGGTCTTCTGAAAATGGAAATTTCCAGCTTATTTGCTTATATCAAACATTTGTGTAGGGTTTCAACCAATTAACATTTCATTGAGTATATATTTACAAATCAATGATTTTGGGATCAAATCCCACACAACAATTCTATAGATGCTCTTCAAATTCCTTCAAGCTTTTGAAAGTAAAACCAATGAATTATCAAATTTTACTATAATAAAAAACAATTAGAAAGCCTTTAGCCATCCCAAATTGCTCACCCTTTAGGCTTGAACCAACATCTCTTCTAGAAAAATTCAACAATTCCAATTTAATAATCCTATCGGCCTATCTTTATACCTTTTGGAACAATTGCTAGTTATATGCATATTTTTTATAATTTATGAATATTTTTAGATGGATGTGTGAGACTAGTAATATAACTAATATTAACTGGTGCAAAAGCTCTTCCCTATTAAAAAAAATCAGAAAATAAAAAA
Organism: Pinus taeda; assembly: GCA_000404065.3. Taxonomy (NCBI): domain Eukaryota; kingdom Viridiplantae; phylum Streptophyta; class Pinopsida; order Pinales; family Pinaceae; genus Pinus; species Pinus taeda. The sequence continues at coordinate 26,039 of APFE031260584.1, forward strand.
ACAAAAAAAAACAGAGAGAAAAGGTCCTGCCATTTTTTAAAAAATCTGCGGGCGCGATGCCTACAAACTCAACGTTTTGGAGAATTAAGACTTAAAAGCGCTACATTTTAGGCAAACTTAATGCACAGCAAATTCATGGGTTTCGGCGCAGGTTTGCTCGATCGAAAGGTGTGGTGGCCCGTTTAAAGGCACGAGAACTCAAAGCCGTGCATTATTCTATTAAGGTCACGTGTTCTTAATTTAGTTTTATTGGATTTGAAAAAAGTGTTAAAGTTATTTGACAGGTGTGGATGACAGGTTTTAAAAAAGGGATTCCGAAACATTTTTATGTTAAAGTTGATGAGATAACGGAGTTTTAAAACAAAAAGTGGTTAAGAGATTTTTGTCAAATTGTTTTTTATTTTTTAAAAAAAGTTTATTTGAGCCAAAGTTAAACAAGTTTTATTTTTTTTAAGTTTTTTAGATAAGAGTTTTATTGAAAAAAGAATTTAGAGGAAAAAAAAATTGTTCCCTCAAACATTATAGTGTTTTGGATTAAAAAAATCGGATTATGAATGAGAATTTGATGAAAATTGTGTTTTATAGGGGCATATATTGAAATTCATTTTTTTTTGTGGAAATATGGAAATAAGTCTCATGTAATAAGAGAAACAACCATAAGATAGAAGAAATACAACAGTCATGGGTCACAAAGAGAGATTGAGGTAGAGAAAAAGATTTGAAAGGAAGAGCCAAAATGTTATGAAGAACTCATAGAGGTTTTCGCAACAGTTTGGGAATCTACAAGACAAGCAGATGAAGTAGAACAATTCAAAGATGCATGGATTAGGATGTGTCTGGCAACACTGCGAAAGTTTACTGGTAAAAAAAATTGATTTTGGGTTGTTAAAATGCAAAGTTTTGTTCGATGTAAAGAGTTAATTGAGTATTGGTCTAATAACCCATATGGTGAAGTATCTGATGCTTTAGTATTGGATTTTATAAAAAAAACATTGGATGGGAATTTTTCATCCAAGGTAGCAAAAGCTAAATTTTCGTAAGAAACATGGAAGATCCTCGAAGCAAAATTTGGTACAAAAGAAAGCGGCATGCAACTTCAATTGTGTCACAATCTGTTGAAGAATCAATAGAGAAGTCAACCGCAGATCTAGGAGTAAATGATAAAGACTTTGAAAGGACAATAAATCTTGGAGAATCCCACCCAAAAGTGGACGATGATCATGAAGATTATAAAAGTGAAACTCAATATGCAAACATGCATATGGATGAAGAAGATGCAACAAAGATTGTAGAGAGAGAAGCTAAAGTCTCTGTGTATGAAGCAGAGCAAGAGCATATAAATGCTAAAAAATCCACTATAATGTGGATGGTGAAGATTATTGTGAATCCCATTGTGATGAGACATGTGGATGATGACTACAAAGTGAGACGTGAATTAGTGAATCTAGCCACAACTGATGAATTTGGTGAAGTCGAAATTATTAATGGGCGCATGCATGCTTAAATATCCCATCATAGGGTGGATGAACATTATGTTAATGACACTTGTAGTATATTTTTTGAAACAGGGATTGATTGTGGAAATATATAAGGTGTGTTAGAAAATGGAAAGATAAAATTGGAATAAAACTTACACAAAATTGGAATAAAACTTACACACTGAAACTAGCAGCTCACAAGTGAGCAAGCTACACCTCGAGACTACCCAAGCAGCACCGCTCTTTTTCATCAATCATAAAATCATAAATATATAAGTTTACATTCAATTTAGGGAGATCAAAACTATCTCCTAGAAAATAGGAACTAAGTCTAAATTAGGACACACACTCAAGTGTGAAACAAACTTTCTCCATTATTTTCAACTCCCCCCCTTAGTGGAGAAAGGATTCACTTGCACTCCTAACATCTCCCTAAACAATTCAAATTTGATCTTCCCAAGAGGCTTGGTGAAGATGTCAGATGCATTTTCATAGGTGTTACAATATTCAAGAAAAATCTCTTTGGACTAAACCTTTTCTCTAACAAAATGAAATTGAGTAACTATATGTTTTGTGTTTTTATGAAAAACAAGATTATTTGCGAGCTTGATTGAACTTTGGTTGTCACATTTAATCATTGTAGCATCCTTTTGTTCTTCTCCTACATCATCAAGAAGTCTCCTCAACCAAATTGCTTCACAAGTGGCTACACATACAACTTGATACTCTGGTTCTGTTGATGACAAAGATATAGTACTTGTCTTTTTACTGCTCCAAGAAATGACCCTGGACCTAATATTGAAAGCATACCCTATTATAGTTCTTCTATCGTCCAGATCTCTAGCCCAATTTGAATCTGGATAGTTAGTTAGTTTAACATCAAAAGAATTAGTATATTTAATGCCAAAATTAATGGTTCCTTGAAGATACCTTAGGACACCTTTTACTGCCACCTAATGATTTTCAAGAGGTTTTGTCATAAACTAACTCAACACACTGATTGAATATGCTAAATTAGTTCTGGTTGCAGTCAAATAAATGAAACTTCCAGCCAGTTGTCTATACAATGTAGCATCCACCTCTTTGGAACCATCATCATTTTGAAATTTAATGTTTTGTTGTATAGGTACTGAAGCAGCTTTACACTGATACATTCTAAATTTCTTCAACAATTCCCTAACAGTATTTCCTTGAGTAACACAAGTCTAGCCAGAATCCCTCTAGACTTCAAAACCCAAACAATAATGTAGTTCTTGAAGGTCCTTCATTTCAAACACTTGTGACATATGCTCTTTAATTTCTTCAACCAATTCATCAGAATTTCCAATAGCAATCAAATCATCAACATATAAGGAAATCAACACAATCTACCCCTTTGAATCAAATCTAGTATACATATTTGGATCATTTTTACTTCTCTTATAACCATGTTGTAAGAAGAAAGAGTCTATTTTCTCATACCAAGATTTGGGAGCCTGTTTCAACCCATACAATGCCTTCTTTAATTTACATACCAAGTGTTCCTGCCCCTTTTTAATAAACCCTTCTGGTTGTGTTAAATATACTTATTCCTTCAATTCGCCATTTAGAAAAGAAGATTTTACATCTAGCTAGTATAGACTCCAATGGTACTTTGTAGCTAGAGCTATTAACATCCTAATAGTATTTAACTTAGCTAAAGGAGAAAAAGTCTCCTCATAATCAATCCCTTCTTTCTGTGAGTACCCTTTGGCCACCAACCTAGCTTTATATTTGTCTACACTACCATCTGCTTTGAACTTAGGTTTATATAGCCATTTACAACCTATGGGCTCTTTTCCTTTTGGTAGATCAAATAATTCCCAAGTTGTATTTTTAATTATGGACTCATACTCTTCTTTCATAGTTGACCTTCATTCATTGTACTGAGCTGCTTCATTATAATTCATGGGCTCAACAACATTTAAAATACTAGTCATAAGAGCATAATCTTTGTACCTTGTAGGTAAGTGAGTTTTCCTTCCTGATATCCTTGGTAGCGGACTTGCCTCAATTATATCCTATGTGATTTCTTTCTCTCCTCTAAGTGGACTTCGATTGCTGAATGTGTCTACATCACTAGATTCTTCTTTCCATTGTTGTTGTTGCAAATGATTGTCTTTGGCTTCATCATTATTGTCTTCAATCATTAAAGGCATGTGCCATTCCTCAAACTTATGTCCTTATTCCCTTCATCAACATGTTCATGGAAGATAACATCTCTACTCACAAATACCTTGTGAGTAGATGGATTAAGCATATTCTATGCTTTGAAATCAAAAGAATACCCTACAAATATGCATTTTATAGCTTTAGCATCCAATTTCTTCCTATCTTCCTTAGGAATGAGTGTAAAAGATTTAGAACCAAATACTCTCAAATGATGGACTTTAGGTTTAAAACCATACAAAGCCTCCAATGGAGTCTTAAGATGAAGACACCTAGTTGGACTTCTCTTCTTTAAGTAAACTGTAGTGCTAATTTCTTCTGCCAAAAAACCATTAGTTAGGTCCTTGCACACTCCACCATAGTTTTGTTCTTTATTTCTGCAACCCCATTTTGTTATGGAGTGTGGGGTACTGTAAATTGTTGTGCTATCCCATGATCTCTGCAATATTTGATGAAGTTTCTAAGCTTGTATTCTCCCTTTTGATCTAAGCAGAGAATTTTAATGACTTTCCCTATTTGCTTTTCAAACATATTTCTAAATTCTTTAAAGAACTTGAAAGCATGACTTTTCCTTCTAAGAAAGTATACCCATGTATATCTTGTACATTCATCAAATAAAAATAAGAAATAGTAAGCTCCACCTAAGGACCTTATTTGCATAGGTCCACATATATCAGTATGCACAAGTTCAAGTATATATTTCTTTATCCTATTTAAGCTAGAGGGAAATTCATCCCTGTGCATTTTCCCAAGTTCACAACCTTCAGAATCAATATGCTCATTTCTTAAAATAGGAAGTCCATCAACCATACCTTGTTTCTGTAGCAGAAATAAGTCATAAAGGCTGATATTACCAAACCTTTGATGCCAAAGATTCTTTGTTTTCATAGTCATTGAAGTTAAAGCTTGATGTGGTATGCTTGTAACATTCAACTTATACAAGCCTCCAACTCATACTCTTGATGCAACCGACATCTGATGATCCAAAAAATCCATTATAACATAGTAAGTTTTATAAAAATCCACCTTTAAATCTGATCTGCAATCATGGAGACAAAGATCAAATTATTTTTCATACCAGGTACATACATGACATTCTAGATGCACATGATATTACCATTAGGCAATATCACAAATATATATCCATACCATTTAATTTTATATGCTCTATAATTTCCAAGGTATATGTTAACATCATTGTTGGTCTCCTTAAAATTTGCATACTAGTGTTTATTACCTGTCATATGAGTGGATGCTCCGGAATCTACAAACCAAGTTTTAGGCTCATCGGTCTAAGCAGAAAGAGAAACATCAGACACAAATAATTTAAGATCATGATTCCAATCTTTGCCAACAAAATGCCATGTATGCCTCTTATGTTTATGTCTCATTTCATCAATCTTCTTTTTATAACAATCTCTATAAGTATGACCAATTCTGCCATAATAAAAAAAATTAATTCTTGAATCATTTCTAGCAGATGACATACCTTGAAATGGATTTTTTTGGGATGGACCACCGCTTTTGTGTCCTCCTCTTGGTTTCCCTTTGAAGAACTTTTTCTTTGCTGCCAATGCTAGATCTGCATTATGATGCTTCAGATTCACATGCCTTTCTTCTTCCTGCATCAAAATCCCTGTCAAATTTTCAAAGGTGCGAGTTTTTCTCACTCACCGCATGATCCAGGTGGATATTGGTGGCCACCCACTAATTCCACTTGGATCCCCTCTAGTGCTTCTTTCAGTTTTTTCAGTTTCCTTAATTATAGCACAATTTACTATTTTTAGCAAATTTTCGGGTCCTAAACTTTCGGAGCCGTTTTGAGGCCATAAACAACGTTTTTTGGGAAATCTACCATCAATGATTTTTCTATCAAAAAATCATCTTTTTCGTCATAGTCGTCGGAGAAATCTTTCCAATGGGCTATCATGCACGTCAAACGGAGAAAATACAACCAATTCGCGACCCCGGGAAGTTGATGTACCAACTCACCCAAAAACGGGGCCCACAATTTGGCGTTTCATCTTCTAGGGTTAGGTTTTGGAATGTGAAGGGTTTTCCATTATTTCTCAACAATAAATAGGCCTTCGAGCCTCATTGTAACACAGTTCAGAGGCATTTAGCCACACATCTCTTCTCAGAGATAAGCTACCATCGCCCTAGCTGGTTTATTTCTATTTCCGGTTGTAAGCATATTTCAGTATTTTCCATTAATGAAATGAAGTATTATTTCCGCTGCATCTTTGTGTATATGGTTATCTCTGTATTTTATTGCGTTCCTGTTTAAATTTGGATCAGACACCCTAGAAAGTGCATGTACAAAGTTTTGAAAGCAGTAAGGGTCTTCATTCCTCAGTTCCTATCTATATAATTCCCACATGAGACTACTTCCTTCCATTGCACTATGTCTCATCCCCTTGATACTCTTAAGGAAATGCTCCAAAACCCTATTATTGACTTCCATCAATATATTTTTAGTGGTTGGGCATTGCCACATTCTATTATATGCCACATAAACTATTTGAGTAGGTCATGGCTCATTTCAAATAAGTAGTTCCTTAGCTTCCTCATTTGATGTTATAGTATCATAGATGAACTTCCAACTAACTTGATTTTGCATGAATGATATGAAAGCCCTTAGTTGAACATATCCAACATAAGGTGTGATACTAAAGGTACTTGCTCCAATACAAGCACGATCATGTAGATACAACTCACATAGAAAATGTGGCTCAGAAAAATTGGCCTTCTGAAAATATTCTAAGAAGGCTTCATTTTCCCTTATCATATAGGGCCATTGTTCCTTAATTGTTGTTAATTGCAAGAGGAAAAGTTATTATTGCAGATACAGGGAGTAGGAAGGAGAATGAGTTCTACAACCCAATGCATTCTCTACAAGCTCATAAAAATTTTCCTTTTCTTGTTGCAAAAACTTTACCTCTTCCTGCAATTCTCCTCGCAATATTGCTTTCCTCCTTTCTTCTTTAATCTTTGTCAGGCCTTGAACCAACAAATTTTCTTCCCAATTCCTCTTAAGGTTTTCAACAATATCCTTATTTTTAGTTAGAGGGATGACCTCACTTTTCAATGAGATTTCCAACCTCTTCCATTTATGTAACTCTTTCAACAAAGACGTTGATTTCAATGACTCTTCAAATTTTAATTGAATTGTATATGTCATTGCTACAGTTGCATATTTAAAAACTTCCTGCAATATTTCTTCATTTAATTCCTCCCTATCCTACACTATCTCAACTGTTGGTTCTTTTGGAGCAGCAACATCGTTGATAGGTTCTTATGGAGAAAAAATTTTCTTTATTTTATCATGCTCTATTTCAAATACTGGTTCTTATGGAGAAACAATTTCGTTAACATTTTCTTATGGAGAAGCATATTTATTTTCTCCATCCCACTCTACTGCAGCTGTTGGTTCTTGCATAACAACAACAACATCAACAGGGTCTTGTGGAGTAGCGATCTAGAACTCCCCAACCTGTTCTTCCACTTGAATTCCAACCAAAATAGTGACCAGCTCTTCACAATATTCCTCGTTACGTATTTGTCTACAAACCATGTAAAGTTTTTTAGTTGTATCAAAATGTGATACCATTCCTTCCACTTCTGCTAGGGTTTCCAATCTTATTTATTTCTTAAATTGAAAATGTTCCTTAAGCATAATGAGTTGCTTCTTTAGATTTTCATTTTCCTCTTTCAATTCATTAATTTTCTGAGCAAGAGGATCAATTTCATACTTGGTGAAGGAATGCTTTCTTGTTCCAACGTGGGTTCTTTCTTCTTTCCATCACTTGTTTTTTCCATTGGTTCCTCAGACTTATTTTATCTGTAGCAATATGGAATTTTGACATTGAGGCAGCTTATGGTGCAACAATTACTTTCACTCTCTTCTAGGGATCCCCGCCTAATGCCTTTTTTAATGACCTCTTCCTTATCCTCGTTTGCATAGGAACTTCTTTCCCAGGGGCTTATTTAAATATATTTTCCTTAGGTACTGTTACACTGAATTTTGTCACCTTGACTATCTGCAGTTATATGGCCCCATCAATAGCCATATTGTCCTCTTTGTCAAGCCATACCTCTGCTCTTCATGTCAAAACTTCAAAGAGAGAGAAAGTCACTTGAAAACATGTTTATCTCTGGGTACGCAGGTTCTCTCTACCTTGCCTGCGTGTACGCACTCCATATACATTAGACCCGCGTAGTAATACGCTCTGTATACTAAAGCTAGGGTGCGTACCCCGTAAAGGTCAAAAGGCGTGAGTTTCATCTTTAAAAAGTTACTTGTGGTCACTTCTAGAGCCTTCTAGAAGAGTTTTTGACGTGTATTGAGCGCCTCCAGATGGTTCATGCATCCCTATGATAGAGGAGCTTATCCCATCAAGAGAGGAGCTACCCCATCCAAAAGAGGGAGTATCCCATTGATGTTGGAACTGAATAACCTCCTCTAGAATACTATAAATACAGGCATTGGGCCAAAGGAGGGGAGGTTGAAAGCTGAACATTCTAAAGGGTAAATGCTGCTGGAATTAGGACTTCCATTGTTGACTTGTGAGGAGAGATCACTATCCTTCCTTGTTGCCATATTGGGAGTGGGTGAGCTTGTCAAAGTAGAGGAAATCTCTTGTTGGACCCTGGGAGGAGCTTGCACAACACCAAGGCTCAGGTTGTAATGGTTCATTTGATTATTTAATACAAATAAGTCCATTCTTCTCAATGAGTTGTTAATGAATTATTTCATGTACTCCTTGGTCAATATGATAAATATGCTTTATTTTATGATGAATATTCAGATGTTATGTAATCGTTTGCTTTGTTAGTGTATGCAGGTCTGAAAGTGAAGGAGGAGCTCATCTGGATCAGCAAGGCTGGACTGCTACAACAAGCGTGGGACCTAAGGTAAGATCGAAAACATTTGAATTCTCATAGAATGATGTGTATCTAGAGAAGGATAGCTCTTGTTTGGTTTGTTTGTCATTAGAGAGTCTTAGACTCCTAGGAAGGTTGGATTTGTCCGCAAATATAAATCATTCCGTGTGACAGGTACCTCTGTCTCAGGTGCCTCTATCTCAGTTGCCTCTATTTCAGGTACTTCTTCTTCAATAGGGAATCCATACTCAACAATTTCGGAGTGTTCACTAGATACATCTAATGGTCCTTTAGTATGGGTGTTTTTCATAAAGTGCCTGATTCAAAGACCCCTCTGATGAGGCCTAGGAGTTGTAACTACACTTTCTTCTGGTGTTGTTTCAACACTTTCATCTTGTGCTCTGGCGTCACTTTTTTCCTCCTCAGGAGTTGGTGCATTCAACGATACTATAAATTTGGTACATGAGTGTCCTTGTTGTAGCAGTGTGTCAATTATGATCAATTTGATCAACCCATGGTTAGTTAGGAAAGTTCTAGGATGCTTCACCAGATGTATAGATTCTTCCATATGTTGTAATGATTTTAATAGATAATAGGGCATATTGATCAACTGTACATTGCACAAATGAGATAGAATCTAAAAATGGTAATGTAATACAACCACAAAATTCCCTTCACAAGTGATACATTTCTGAATAAAGTAAGATACGCATCCCAAGGGTGAGGAAGGGATGTCTTGTCAATTCCTCTTCCCTTATGTCTTGCCTCCTTGCCTTGATGTAAGAATTTATCTTTAGTTGGAGGGATTTCTAATTTCCTTCAAAACTAACATGTTCCTATTTGAGGAAATCCTATCACACTAGTAATGATTTCTTCTATAACAACAAACCTAACTCCTGTAACATTGAAGCCTACTCATTCAATGCTTGTGAAAATTCCAACACAATATGCTCATTAAATATTTGCAACTTTTCAAAATAGGCCAACTATCCCGCATTTTAAAATATCTCAAGGGCTTCTAGATGATGTAGTAGGGCATTAGTAGAATCGATCTCATGATAGAATGTTGCTCCTCTCGTGGATTTTCAAAACTGTTACAGGGTTAACACTTGGTTCATGCAAATGTTTTCTTGAGTAGAGAATACCAGTCTGATAGAATTGGCTTATCCTGTCGACAATTTTTGGCTTTATACCATATTTGACAGTGATTGGGAATAATTTTGGGTGGTCACATTAGGTCTCAAGAATGATGGCAAGGGTAACATCAACTTATTACTACTAAGAAATACAAGGTCTAATTGGTAATTACTCAATTGGGATAAGGGCATGGTGTCTTGCATGATAGATAATTACTAAATTAGGATAGTGATATGGCGTATCATACAATAGATACAATCCACCACTCCTCCCAAATTGATGTTAACAATCATCCTCAACATGTGTGACAGGGTTCATATCATCCTTAAATCCATAAATGTGAATAAATTAAAAAAAAAAAATACATGCCATCAAATTACCATAATGTTGACGTGGATAATGTACAAGTGTGATGACTTGATCAATGCTATACAACATTCCATTCATGGCACATGCCTATTGGTGAAATCCTTCATTAGAATGATCCAGTGATAGAAAAACTTATGTCTTAGGAGAGTCAAGTGTATCAACATGAAGTTATGACTAACAACCATGAAAATAAGATCTGGAGAATTGTAGCAATCAAAGTTGTTGCAGGAAAACCCATGATAAGTGTGGCAACTTATGTATACATTTGCCAACAAAACACTTTCTTGGCTCTCCATCGAAATAAACAAAGGTGAATGGTGTCAGTTCCAATCACATAACCTTCAATGAGGAAATGATATTTCCAGACTGATCCCATTTTCCTAAACAGATGGGTGTGTCAAATTGGTGATATATCCTATGAGGAAACCTACCTTATATCTGAGGTTTTCATGTCGAAGTAGACTAAGGTGCATGCCCCCTGGGTTTAGTCACATTCACCGAATCACTCACGTTCATCAGGTGGATGGACTAGGGGTTGATGAGACATTCCTTGAGTAAAAAGACTAGTTAGGGACGATATTTGACTATTAGCCATGTTTGAACCAAGAAATGAAAGTTGGTCAATGAGCTGGACCACTCTGCCTTCATACGGGAAACATATCACCCTAAAGAGTGAGGAAACAATAGCTCCCATGCTATAAATGTAGTCACGTCCAAGGAGTAGATTGTAATCTAATGGCCCTTGGACTACCATCACATTTAGATAAACGATTTTCCTTCTCAAAGTTATAGGCAAATTTGGAAGGATCCCTAACGGTCGACTGGTTCCTTTGTTGAGGCTTGACAGATTTCGAATCTTAGGCAGAAGCGGTGGCGAACTAAGCGCTTTCCAAGCAGTTGAGGAAAGGATACTCATGGAGCCCCCTTCATATATGATTGTAGTAGCCATGATCATTCTGTAAGCTTGTACTATGATTCAGAATGGTACATTAGATGGTAGGCAGGGTCTCCCTAGTAGATTCCAATTGAAGGAAACAACTAGATTGCTTGGAGGAGGGACTGAATAGACGTTCGGATGAATCTCTGACGAACTTCCTTCCTACGGTAAAGGAATAGGTAGATTTCCCCCATGTTCATTTGATTCTATGTTAACAAAATAGAATTTGAACGGTGTCATTCTCATTCTCTTTGGTGACTGTATTATCTGAAGGTGGACCTTCTGAAGGCAAAACTGGGTCGATTGTCATCTCGACCTGTTGGCTTTGGTCCACTGTGGACTCAGAGGGTTTATCTTCAATGATAGGTGCTTTGATAGACAAAAAAGGGGTGTCAGTTGGATTTTCAACTAGCGATGGACTTGTCAAGAGTTTCTTGTATCCAGGAGGAAGCCGTAGCGATGAAGCAGGATGGTTCTCCAGGACTCTTTAGCTTCGTCCAGGAAGGGACAACAATGGAGGGCATGATCGCTTTCACACAGTCTACAAGGAAATTTATATCTTCCTTTTTGTCCATTGACTTCATTTTCACTAGTTGACAGTGTACTCTCAACATGATCGTTAGAGGTTGAGGACACCGAATTGTGCAAGCGGGGAGACCAGTCCCTTAAGATCTGTGGGATGCAAGGACAATCTCAATGATAGTGGTCTCCTTTGCAAATGACACATGGAGATTTAGGTTTGGATGGTGCAGTGTGTGGATATTTGCCAGATGACGCATGGTTGCCCCCTTTCGCCATTGGCTTCTTCTTCTTCTTCTCCTTCCCTTTCTTCTTCTTCTCAATTACTTGGTTTTTAATGTTACTAGCTTCACCAAGTGAAGAGGAAGAAGGAGAGGGAGAAAAAAACGAAGTAGAAGGTTGGGGGGTAACTCTAGTATCATTTGGTCGCTGATTTGATTGCTTAGGAATCACGGTGTTTTGAATGACAGCGGTTGAGAAAAGCCATACTGGTAGGCTGATTGTAAGTCCTAGAAAGGACAATGTAGCCATATGAGGTGCATCAACATCCCCCCAAGAGGAGAAGGGACTAGGATTTCCTCCAAGGGGAAATCCTTGATTGGTGGATTCCATTTTTTGAACCTAAGACCAATGAGGGAACAATGATGTTATTCCGACTAAAATAAATTTTATGACGCTTTGACATAACTTGCTTTTTCAATTTTAAAGAGTTGAGAAAAAGCTAAAGATGACTCTAGTCACCTTCGATTTTTAATGAGCCTGAAGTGACAAGTGCTCAGATGGAACTTTTCTTTTAAGGAGTCTGAAAAGGAACAAAAGTGACTACTCTGGAAATCTAGACAGAGGGATTACTAAACCAATTGTAAAACTGCAGAATACTTCTTACGTACGGCAGTCAATCTTCCTGAATGTTGTGTTCAGTGCATTGCGATCGATAGGGAGGTAGACACGGCTTCCTAAGGATAAAGGATATAGCCTATTGTGGTCTCCCAATATATACTCGACGGTACGTGTGAGCACAAGTCCATACTGGCACTTGTCGTATCAAGGAGGAGGAATCACCCAACCTACGATGAAAACGATGGTTACCAGGCTTTATGACGCCGAAATACGTCTCTAGCCTAGACTTCTAGATGTTGTGTGTTAGGTTCCAAAGTGTTTTTATGTTCATTGAGGTTTATTTTATAGTTGATCTTTCTTAAGAAGTTTTCTTTTAAGGTCCACTGTGTGATGTAGATATACAATTCCTAAATATGCAATCTAAGATGATAAACAATCATTTACTTTCTTTTTGCAATGAAAATCCTAGCTACTAATGAAAGAGAAATAAAATTCTTTCAACATAGCACAGAGAGCACACACTAAGATGCATTATCCTAAATCAATTTCCGCATGCAGTCTAAATGCAAATGCACATGCATGTATTTGTTTTTCAGTTTCCTTAATATGATAATGACAAAAGGAAAACTAAGTATATATCTAAACTATCTTTCCTCAAAGTGACACTTTAGAAATTTCTTTTCAAAACGAAAGGAAGATTTAGACGACACTTTCAATTTCGACTTGAAAACTACTTTCGACACTTCAAAGAATTGATGATCCAAATCAAATACAATAGCAAAAGTGTAATCGACTATCTGAAAGAGGAATACTGTACGACACTCTTTTCTTTGTCTGAAAACGACACTTGTGACACTTTCAAATCAAAAGATGACAGTTCGATTAAGCTACTGTTTGCAAAGGAGAATTGTAAATGATGAAAAATACATAAAAACATTCACAATTCTCTATCAATGGAGGCTAAATAATGCAAAGGAAGAGAGTTTCAACAATGATATACTGATCACAAATAGCAAAACCACTGAATAAAGCTGAAGACAATGAAGAGAAAACCAAAATCTGGAGGCAGAAACAGTCTCAACTAATCATCGCACCTATAACACAGGGAAACAGGGATGCATCTCACCTACAACACATGGGAGGTGCGATGCATCTAGACTGCCAATGAGAGACAGTGCGATGGTCCAGGGACAAGACTGAGCTTGGTTTTTTCTCACAGTTTGTAGCTTATTTCATGGATTTAGGCTGAGATAATGATAGGCAAAGTATAGGGGCTGATCTAATGAGGTTATTTGAGCTACCACCAAGGAACTTAGGATGTTTGTAATTCAGATGTTCAATTCATAAACTAACCCGAAGATTGACTGAAGAAACATTGATCTACTTTGCAGTTGCATAGCAAACGCAGTTCGGAGGCTAGCTGGCTTATAAAGCAAACAAAAGTGACTAACAATCACACTATTTGCTCCCCAGCGGAGTCTCCATTTTGTTATCAGGAAAACTAGTGTCCATTCAGAGCTGTTAGTCACACTAAGACGGGTAGCTATCTTAGAAGAAAACAAACTAAAGTTACTTGTGTTTTCCTTTATGAGAGATATATGAGAGAGAAGCAGAGAGTTCCAACCTCAGTCTTTCGCTTGACTCCTTGCTTGTTTCCTCCCTCCTTTGATAGAGCTTTGCCACTCCTTCCTCACTTGTCCTGCTCCAAGAACACCTTTAGAGTCAAAGCAGCATAATACCATCAAAGCATAGAGATCTATAACCATGAACAATATATGATCAAATATATATTAACCATACAAATGCATTTACCAATACAAGATTCAGAAATATACACGAATATGGAGGAAAACTCAAATAGATTTATTGATAGAAGTAGTAGAAGAGAGGATTACAACCCAGTGTTCTGACCCAGCGCCATCCTCCCAGCATGAAAGCCCTCTTCACCTCATAAAAAGCTAGATCACCCAACACTATGATGTTTCACAGAGAAACCAATAGCTCTTCCTTATAACATACAAAATTCCAGCCTCTGGATCTCTAGGATGAGGGATCCATATATAGATATTTGCAGGTGGGTGACTCAGCTTCTGGGATTTTGATTAGTGTCATTTCTCTGATATCTCTTGGTTCCACTTGGAGATTTCATGATCTCTTTCTCATCCCTGGGCGAATTTAGAGAGGCAAGTGTCAAATGAGCAGTTTCTAGAAGATTCTTTGGGTTTCCACCTAGCAAACTGCCTTTGCCATTTGTTTGCTCTCGCTCATCGCATCCTACAAAAGGGATTTTTAGTATGCATCGCACCCTCTATGTGTAACAGGTGAGATGCATCACACCCTCGGCATGGAGAAGTCTGTATTGTCCAATTTTGACCAATTCTAAGTAGTTTTTTAGGGAGAACTTCTGGGAAATGATGTAATCAGCTGACCTTGTTCCTTTATGGTATGAAACAACACTTTTAGGGGCTTAGAAGCCCTTGGTTTATGGACATATGTGATTGGGGTTGCAGTTCCCAAATATGTCTATAATAGGAAGCTTCTGCATTATTATGGTTTGACTAATGTGGATCTGTTTTAAGATATATTTGAATGGGAAGTACCAGAATAACATCGCTTCCAGGCACTAGAGTTGGCACTGCTTACTACGCCTTCCCATTGGTCGGGTACACACAAAGAGAGCTTCAGTAGATGGAAGGAATACATAAGGATGATGAAATTAAGGTTTGGATATGCTAATGCCCAGATGACAGAAAAATACAGCGGGAAGGATGATCCATGCGATCATTTGGCACGATGGACTAAGGCCTGAGGAACAGAACCACAACCAGAATGGGTGCACATTTTCTGTCATACCTTAGATATAATTCCAATGAACTTGTATTTGGATACGAAGCTTTACCATGGAACATCTTAATGGGACATCTTAAGGGAGAATTTCTTATTAACTTTCATCTTTGAGGATGGGTTTGAGTGCATTGACGAAGCACTCCAGGAGATAAAAGCAGCTATATTCAGAACACCTAAGGAACTGATAGAATGGGCTCAGCCGGATTGGAGTACACAGCTGTGCCATGCACTGGACAATTACAATGTGACTACTGAAGAAGAAGAAGAAGACCCACATAATATTAACATTCCAGAGAAAGAAGGATAACACAAAGTCGAAGGACCGAGAGCTATGAACCTAGATATATTAGAACCTTTAAAAACTAGGCAAGTAAACATTGGATCTCAGAACCTAAGTTTACAAAGGTAAGAGACTATTGGGACGAAGATATGGTTGATAATGTAGCTAAGCTGTTGCATGAGTCCTAAGGTGTATTCCTAGCAAAGTTTTCAGATTTAAAAGGGATTATCGAAGATTTAGTTGTTATGAAGATTATGTCAAAGCTGGATGCGAAGCCTGTTAAGAAGAGACCTTATCGGCTAGATCCAAAGCATAAAGAAAAGGTGCACCAAGAACTGGAAAAGATGTTGGAAGCTAATATTATTGAACCAGTAGAGGAATCTGATTGGGTAAACCCAATGGTGGTCCAAGAGAAGAAAAAGAAAGTTGAAATCTGAATATGTGTAGATCTAAGAAAGTTGAATGATGCATGCATACACTATCCGTTTCCAACACCATTTACAAATGAAGTATTATAGAATGTTGGCAGATAGGAGGCTTATTTGTTTACTGATGGTTTTTTAGGATATCATCAAATAAATATCACTCCGGAAGATCAAAGCAAACAACCTTCGCGATAGAGTGGGGTTGCTTCTAATATACAGTAATGCCTTTCAGACTGAAGAACGCACCTACAATTTTCTTCCAAATAGTGATTACGACATTCAAGGAATTTATTCACAAATTTTTGGAAGTCTATTTTGATGATTGGACAGTGTTTGGGTTGGTGAAGCACCATGTTGGGAGACTATGCCTTATGTTGGATACATGTCAAAGGTATCAAATCGTGCTAAACTTGAAGAAGTGCATATTTTGTGTACCCTTTGGAATTTTGCTCGACCATGTTGTATGTAAGATAGGATTGATGGTGCACCCTGTGAAGATCGTTGTGATTGTGAATTTGGAAGCTCCTAGGAATGTAAAACAGTTGCGCGCGACATTGGGACACAGTGGGTATTATAGAAAGTTTATCAAGGCATATGCTCATATAATTGCGTCGATGGAAAAATTATTGAAGAAAGTTGCAATGTTTTTCTAGAATGAAGACTGTCAGCATGGTCTGGATGTCTTGAAGGAAAAGATGGTAACTACACCTATTTTTGTGTTTCTAGACTGGAAGAAGGAATTCCATGTGCATGTAGATGCCTATTGCATTGAGCTAGGTACGGTATTAACACAAGCAGGAGAAGTAGAAATTGATCATCTCATAGTCTTCATGAGAATAAAGTTATCCAAGGCTAAGAAGAATTATTCTACTACAGAGTGTGAAGGGTTGGCGATGGTCTATGTACTACAAACGTTTTTGCATTATTTGTTGGGTGGAGACTTTAAAATGTATTCAAATCACTGCATGCTAAAGTACCTAGTCAATAAGCCTGTGTTGGGGGGGAAGATATGTTGATGGTTACTATTGTTTCAAGAATATGAATTTGAAGTGATTGTGAAGCCTAGAAGGCTGAAGGCAGGATCATACCATCTATCAAGGATTGAAACGGGTGAAGAATGAAATATTTTGGAGGAAGGACTATCGGATGTGCAACTCTTTGCAATACACGATGTGGATGAAGGAATTAGTAGTTCGCTCTGCAGATTTTTCAGTGATTTCGTGTCACTTGTATAAGATGGGAACAAAGGAAATACTGCAAAGGTATGTTCCTGAGTTTGAACCCGCTAGTATCCTCGCTGAAGCACATGGAGGAGTGGCATGAGGGAACTACACAGGAAAATAGATCGTACAAAATATTTTGCGCGTTGAGTTATGGTGGTTGATAGTACATAAGAATTCTAAGGCATGCGATGTTTTCCAAAGGGCGGGAAAACCTTCATGAAGAGATGAATTGCCTTGAAATATTAAGGTTTCATTGCAGGTAATTGATAAGTGGGCCATTGATTTCATAGGTCCAATCCAACCACTAGGAAAGAAGACGGGTGTGTGATATATCATTACTGCAACAAAGTATTTAACCAGATGGGAGAAAGCGTAGCCAGTAAAGGATTATACAGTTGCTACCGCAGTGAAATTTTTATTTGAATATGCCTTAACATGGTTTGGATGCCCTAAGATATTGATGAGTGATAGTGGTACACATTTCTTGAATGAAATGATCAACATGATGCTTGAGGAATTCCAGGTGTATCATTAAAAGAGCACACCCTATCAACCACAGGCAAATGGAAAGGTGGAAGATTTAACAAAATTTTGGACAATGCATTGATGAAGGTCTGCAATGCGCGGAGGAATGACTGTGAAGTGCACATACCAGTAGTGTTATGGGCATATCGGATGACCTACAAGAAGTTGACAGGCAAAACACCGTTTAGGTTGGTCTATGGGATTGATGCAGTGATGTCTATGGATAATATTGTGCTAAGTTTATGTATTGCATTTTTGACATAGATGGCGAGTCGCGAGACCTTGGAGGAACGACTTGCATAGCTGATGGAGTTAGAAGAGAACTGCCTTCTTGCATGCTTTCACCAGCAAGTGCAAAAGGAACGCAAGAAATCATGACATGATAAGCATATTAAGCTATGCACATTTAAGATAGATGATTTAGTGATGCTATATAACAACAAGTTCAAAAAATTTCTAGGAAAATTTCAAATGCACTGGTTGGGGCCATATGTTGTTAAGGAGATCATGGATGGTGGCGCAGTTCAGCTCACGAAGTTGAATGGGGAACCATTCCCTGGGAAAGTGAATGGAAGTAGGCTGAAGTTGTATACAGGGGATCTTGCCCCTGCTCAATGACTACATGGTAGTAGGATAGTCTTAGTAATACAAGAAGTGGCAAGGGATTGCAGGACTATAAACTACGCTACCCAAAGAAGCGAAAAACATAGTAGGGAGGTTGCATGATGAAAGACAGGAGTGTGACAAGTGAAGCTACACTAGATGAGTTGCACCATGGAGAATGGTACCGCACAGATCAGTCCAAAAGTAGCTGTTGGAGTCACTATTCACGATTTGATGGCAAAAATTCCGTTAAGAGGAGTAGGTAGGTGCCATTTATGGTGAAAATATTTGGAGATCTGTCGCCAAAGATGCATTTATGATCCAAAATTGGAGGGAACTGTCATATTTGAATTCGAAACCTCCTATAAATTGGACAGGTTGGTCCACCGAAGAACACTTTGCCTTCTAAGAATTGTCTGTGAGCCTTGTTGTTTTAAGTATATGAGTCGACAGTTTTAGGAGGATGTAGCTTCAAGCCCAATATTTGCAACCTTACCTGAGTGGAACTAGAATATCATCCTTGCCAAAATGTTTGCGCTAGTCAGTTTTAAAGTCATTGTTTCTCAAGCAGAGGGCCCTGAGGTTGTATCTATGGAATTTTCACCTGTTGTGCCTACATCGTTGAGGTCGCCTATGCCAAAGAAATCAACTACAAAAGAGAAGAAGAAGAAATGTGTACCAGTGAGACATTCACCAAGGAAGAACCTGGAGGTTTGGCAGAAGGAGAAGAAGGATAAGCAGCCAGAGAAAATTGTGGACCTTGAGGAAGAAAAATTCCAAGGAGTGGAGGAATTGGATGTTGAGGAGGGCGAGCCTATCACACAGCTTCCAGAGTATATCCCTCTGTGGAAAGGGAATACAAAAGTAATGAAAGACCCTGACTCCAGAAAGTTTATGGTTTCAACGCCCCTGTTACCAAAACACATTGAATTTGAAGGCATGATCTTAGCATGCATTCCGGTGTTGAAGATGGAAGATTTTTATCTTGCATACCATGATATATTCCCTCATTCAGCTACTCACAAATACATGAACAAGATCTATTACGAAGAGAATGGAGTTACGTGGCTAGAACCCATGAAATGGGTCAGAGTTGTTGAGCAGGCTAGGTTGCTGCACATGCTTTGTGTACCACATTTTCACAGGTCCATTATCAACATTGTGTGTGTGCTATCTTCTCGCACTGGTGCATGATGGGTTATTATGGCTCGGAGAACCCATCCCCATCACATATATGCTCATCCACCGGATTACAAAACTGCCCTATAAAGGGGTGGACTCTGCTAAGTAGTTCGTAGAGAAAAGTGGAGAAAAGGAGTTGGAAGATAAGATGAAGGCTGAATTTGGCTTAGTAAAGAATTCACACGGATATTCTATCCACTCCATTTAGGACCAGGTGATGCAGTTGGCTGCCAAAATCTTAGCAGGGAAAATTATGAGGAAATGTCGCGCGGATGATGTTTCAGCGCCAGTAGCGTCATTGGCTACCCAGTGCACAAAGGTGGTAAAATAAAATTGGGCACAGTATTTGTATAAGGATTTCCTTGTGAAATGTCACAAAGCACAGGAGGACAGTAAGCCCTTCCATTATGATCAAAATCTGGATTAGGGGCAAAACTTTGCTCAAAAGTCAAAGTGCTTGGAATCTCTCAAAACCTAAATGACTGCGTCTATCTCGGCGATACGATCCCAACACAACTTGTTTCACTCAAAATGGAATTCGTATGAGAAATTTAGAGCTTACTATCCATTTTGTCAAACAAGAAAAATATTGTGACTGGGATGCTAACTAGGCATCCGTACAACCCAATCAGAAAAAGAATATTCCTTGAAATATTCCCAAAATATTCACACGAGTGCCTCAATGAGCTTGTGACAAGTGTCTGTACGTGATTGGTCTGTAGCATTTGGGTGGACCAATGAGATAGTGACACGTGGCAAGCCCAGAGGTCGCCACGTGTCCCTCCCCAAAGGCATATGAACATCAACGCATGATGGAAAAAGTTTGTTTGAGCAGGCCGGGGAGTCGACCCCATGACCTCGCCTGAACAAGTGCAATGATTTACCATTCCACCACCACCATGTCTCTTAACATTCATAGGGCGCATTTGGTATTTAAAGATTATGCCGTTGAAGGTTGGGGGAGGTAACTACTAGAGTTTACCCCCACATGTGACCACGTTTGTAACCAGTAGCCAGCATTTTATGTTAACCACTAGCATTAGCCACCAGATAACCACCACCATGTGACCAGTTTGTAAACTGGCGGCCTGGATTTTATCTTAACTGCTAGCATTAATCGCCATATAACCACCACCATGTGACCAATTTGCAAATCGGTGGCCAACATTTTATGCTAACTGTGGATTAAGTGCTAAGTGGAGTTTAGTGATTAATTAACCATGTTTAACCATTAATTAAACAATAGTTAAGGTGGTAGAACATTTGGCAGAGCCGACAAATCTGGAGCTAACTCCAAATTTGGTGGAGTTAACTGGAGTTTTTCCAGATTTAGTGGAGATTTCCCAGGAAAAGTTGAAGAAGCCATAAATTTGGCATTTTTTGACCAATTTTTCCTCAAAAGAGTCATTCCTAGATGATTTGGATGCTCCGAACACAATGGAATAGTTTGTAGATGCAGAAAGAAACTTATGCATGTGATTTTTCTACATTGAAGTTTAAGGAAGCCTAGGGCCACTAGGAGAGGAGGTCAAGCCTAGATCAACTAAAGTCCAATTGTAGAGCTTGATAGGTCATTTTTGGGGTTTTTGGGTCTTCTGAATCCAATGGAGTAGATTTCAAAGCCATTATAGCACTGCAGATGCACATAATCATAGAATTTACCATTAATCAAAAGAGGGCCTAGCCATTGAAGCAGGTCCAAGGAGATGTAGCCCAGGAGGGGTGAACTCCTTTATCAGATTTGTGTTATAAGTTTGCTATGTTTTACTTATCTGAAATTTACTTGTTGTACATGTGTTTTAAACAACTAATTAATCTCATAAACATCTCATAAAAGACACTCAAAACTTGACACATAATCCTTCACATTTTGGTTAAATGAGACAATCCTAAACACATTTTTAAATTACTGATGAGGGAGCTTGCATAGCATTAACAAGTTTGCCCAACATTTCAGATCACATTATGAGTGGCCTTTGTTTCTCATTGTATTAGTAGCATGGTGATTACCAAAGGATAGTTAGTTTCCTCTGCAGGCAGAAGATTCACTAGGGGCAAGGAATTTTGCTTTGCTGTGGTCGACAAAGGATTTGAGCAGATCAAAGAATTGAAGACTTTCTTGATATTAATGGAAATTGATCTTTGCATAGAAATCAGTCTATGGCCAACGTTATCTCCAGCCATGTTTGAGAAGTTGAGGGCCTTCGCAGAGTTCAAGGCCAATTTCCATAATGTATCAATCAGGGTGAGGAGGGATCCTAAACACATATGGCACAAGCTGCCATACTCAGTCTCAGAAACAAATGTGTACCATATTGTGGACAGTTGGCCACCAGAGTAGCACAAACCCATGGAGGTTTGAGCAGGTACCAGTAAATGTAGTGAAAGCTCTACTGCGCATACGACTGCTACGCAAAAGCAGAAAGAAGCAACACAGAAAGTAATGTGAGATCTAGTTGAGCAAAAAAAGAAAGAAGTTGCTACTAAGGCAGCTGTGAAAAAAGAGTGTGTTTCGAAAGAGCATGCCAAGACAGAGCGCACCAACACAGAGGAATTCAAAGCATCAACTTCACAATATATCAAAGAGAAGGAACTAAAAGAACAGGGCGGAGAGGGAAGAGAGGTGCAAAGCACTCCCTTCACATTGCGGAAGTGCAGTAAGCAGACAACTGTCGGGTCAAGCAATAAGCACAAATCTGATAAACAAGCACGCATATACCTGATGATCCTCACAAAAGGGGATCTAGATGAGATTGGCGACAAGGTAAGAGACACCACAACAGTGTTGTGGCAATAGTTTGAACAACAATATATGCAAACACTAGGGAACGTCCAGAAGGATCTGTGTGAGCTGCAGATCCAAACAAGTCAAGTTCAAGTGAGCGTTGGGCAAGCGAGCGGGGTGCAACTGATCCTGGCGCAAGTGAGCGAGAAAGTAGTAAAGATGGAATGGACTCTGGACCTCGGAGTCATACCCTTACTAGAAGGATCAGTTCGTGTAGAATCAGAGGAAGACCTCGCTATGTTGAGTACAGTCAAAGACATTGGAATGAACTTAGCTGCGCTACCGCTTAAGACTGTCCATGCACTACATCAAGGGGTGTCGAATGAGCTTAGGATCAGAGAGAAATGTGCGCTTGCATTGATAAGTGAATTCAAAGTAAACAATGAACAAATATTCACAGAAAAGGCTTAGGCTCTGAAGGAAAAATAAGAGTTGCAAGCACGAAGTCAGAGCCTAGAGACAACAATCCCATAGGCATACCATTCACTTCTAGAGTTAAACATTCCGGAAGATGCCAGAGCTACAACAAAAATCATGAAATTGGTTGTTACAGTCCGCACGTTTGACTTCCATATGAAGATCTTAGAGATACAATTGAACTTACAACCAACCAATCCACCAGAGGTCCGAGAGAAACACAGAGAAAATATCAGGGAAAACATGCGTACTTTGGATACAACAGTCACATACTGCGTGATGATATTTGATGAGGCCATGGAGCTATGGAAGAAACTGTAGGAGGACCGAAACTAGCAGAAGCTTAACACAAATATCTAGGAAACACAGTGCAAGTTTGATGAACTCAGGGCGACTACGCACACTTTAGCTCCAGTCCAATGCCTCGCATGATTGCAGGAAGGAAAACAACTGCAATAATAGATTGAAGAGCTACATAGGAAAGAGGCCCTTCTCAAGGCTAGAATATAGCCATGGACAAAGGAATCCGGTCAGCTTGCTCTATCAATTCAAGAAAAGTTAAAGACGCTACAATAGACACAGAGAAAGATGCGCCTAGAAGTTGAAGGCCCAACAATAGAAAAGCTCGTAGAGGAAGTGCAGCAGGCCACGGTACAAAGTTTTGCTGATGTAGCATCATTTTAGGTTGAGTTTAGTGGCCTCTACAATAAGATCGAGGCACCATCAGAGTGACTTGAGGGTGAGTCACCATATTTGTGTTGGGGGCCTGTTGGGATAAGATTCCTAGGGTCAATTTTGGGTTGGTTTAACCAATTTTTGAGAAGAATTTTGTAAAGAATGTAAAGTCTTTGTGAAATGTGGAAGCAAAGCGTGCAACTAAGTAGGAGTCAAAGGGGCTTTAGCCCCTTGTTTGGGTAATTGATAGGTCAATTTTGATACTCACCCATAGGCTGCGAGCCATGGTATTGTATTGAAAAATCTATATATATAGTTGAGTCATAGCAAGTCTAAGAATCAATATAAGATAGATGATTACTATTTTGGGTAAGTTCTAAGGCAGGAAATTTCTGTTTCCTGTACTTAGGCGAAAGGGGAAGACTATTCTAGATGAGTGTGCAGAGACCTTGGCAAGTTTGTAGCTAAGTGCACAGGCCCCTATAACTGAGTGCGCAGGGTGGAAGAGTCTGTAAATTTGAACGTTGAATCTAATAAAGACAGATTTTGGAACAAATATCTTTCCTTTATGTATTATTCTTATTTCCGTTCAAGTTATGCATTATGGCTTGATAATATTTTTTTATGAAATGAAGTGTAATTGATGCGCGAACCCTTTGAATCTTTAATATCTATGCATGAACTAAGTAATTATCTATTTTCGCGAAGATAAAGGTTAAATTTATTATGGTTTCTGTTGAATCGGGTAGATCTGCTCGAAGACATATCTAGGGTTACTATTTAGTGCATGAAAGTGGACAGTCGACTTCTTTTAGTTCTATAACGTCTGATCACAGACCTTCGCGAAGGTCTGGGGGGCATTTTCATAGAGTTTCAGTACTAGACCATGGGAAGACATAGATCTGCACGAAGGTAGATCTAAGCTACAAGGGCTTCAGGTTAATTATCACACGATCTCTAGATGCAGAAACCTAGTTCTAACATCCCTCAATATTGCTTCGAGTGAGACACGAGCTTGCACTATGTAGGTTGTTACCGAAAGGACCAACTATTAGGGTTTTTTGGGTTGGTGTGAACAACTCTAAACCTGGGTTAGGCCCCCTTAATCCAACATGTTTCTATTCATGCTATTAAAAAATTTAGGCATTATATTACTGGTTACCAAAATTTTGTGCATATTGACCACTCCGTTATCCAATTTTTAATGAATAAGCTAGTTATTAATGCCAAGGTTACTAGGTGGTTGTTGTTACTGCAAGAATATCATATCACCATTATAGATAAACCTGGGAAGGATAATGTTTTGTAGATTTTCTATCTAGATTGGCTAATGTTATTGATGATATTCCTATTGAAGACTCTTTCCCATATGAGGACCTTTTTGTAATATCCACTTATTCACCTTTGCGTGCAGACATTTTAAATTACCTTTTTGCAAGAAATCTTCCCATCACCTTTCTCTTGGGGAAAAGAGAAAAGTTGTGCAACAAGGTGCCCAACATTTTTGGTTGGATGGTTACCTCTTCCGCATTGATTTTGGTCAACATATTAGAAGGGTGTAAGAGAGGATGAGGTTCATGATTTCCTCAAGGCCTATCATGATGGGACTTGTGGAGGGAATATTCTAGACAAGAGAATAGGTGATAAGGTGCTACATATGGGTTACTTCTGGCCTACTATGTTTCTAGATGCAAGGAAATATGTGTAAGGGTGTGATAGTTGTCACAATATGGGTAAACCTACTCAATCAAATGATATGTCATTACAACCTCAATTAGTGATGGAAACATTTGAGAGATGGGATTTAGATTTTGTGGGACCAATTAATTCACCATCTTAGTAGAAGACCTATATTCTTGTGTGCATAGATTACGTCACCAAGTGGGTGGAGGCTAGATCACTTACTAGGGAAATTAAACGTGTTGTTACGACTTTTATTTGAAGAATGTATTGCTCAGTATGGATTGCCAAAGGAAATAGTTATAAATGGAGGAGCATAGGATACTTCTCAGCTAATACATGACCTTGTCAAAAAGTACAAAATTAATCACCAAGTCACTTCACCTTACCATCCACATGTGAATGGGTAAGTGGAAAGCACCAATAAGGTGTTTGAAGTTATTCTCACAAAGACTGGGTTGATAGACTTCCAGAAGTATTATGGGCTTATAGAAATACTTGGAGGAATACTAAGGGATTCTCTCCTTATGAGTTAGTATTTGGTAAGAGTTATATATTTCCCATTAAGTTTGAAATTAAGACACTCATAATTTATTTGGACATGGATTTAGCCTTAATTGTAGATTAGAAACATCGACTAGAACATCTGAATGAATTAGATGAGAATGACTTGGTTATTGTACAATGAACATATATTATCCAACAAAAGCGTGCCAAGTGGCATGAAAAAATTATTTAGAAATAGGTGTTTCAGAAGGGTTATTTTGCTATGTTATATGACTCCATATTTAAAGATTTCAAAGGGAAATTGTGCACTAGGTGGCTAGGTCCTTATGAGGTAAAAGAAATCTTTGACAGTGGGACTGTGAAATTAACAACCATAGATGATTCTCAGACATATTTTCTTGCTAATGGACACCATATGGAGTTGTATCACAAGCCTACTCCTAAGGATTCATTTGTCAACATTGTCTCAGATGAAAATTCAAACCTTGAAGTTGTTGGGGAAAGGGAAGTTGTTCCTATGCTGCCAACCACTTAGTTTTCCCTTTATTTTTGTTGAAAAAAAAAGAGAAAAAAAGAGAAAACAAAAAGAATAATAAAATAAAATAAAATTTATAATGGTGAAAACCCCTCTGGGGTGTTATTGGATAACTGTGGTAATTGAAAACCAGATTGTTTGTGGTCAATGTGTTCTTTTTATCCTCCTGCAACAACATTTAGATATTTCTTTTGTTTTTAAATGCTTCACTGCTTAACTCTTTTGTCGTTGTAGACTCGAACCTTTCTTTAATGCAAGAACTTCCATATGGTAACTTGGAAACTCTACTACTCTTTATACCTGGGGGCATGCAAACCTTTTGCATGCAAGTGAAAAATGACCTTTTATTTTCGTAGTTTGTAGGTTTGTTTTCTTAGTTTGTAGGTTCTCAACCCTTTATCCTCGTAGGTGGGTCATTCCTAGCTTGCATAAAAAAGGCTTCGGAGAAAAGTTGCGCATGGGGCAAGCTCCCTAAAAAATGAACCTACTGATGAGAGATATCCTTATTATACGACTGGCACAAGCAATGTTTTCGCAAAGCTCAAACTCGTTAAAAAATAAACCTAGTTGTGAGCATATGTTCCCCCAGAGTTTAAGCTCATTAAAAAATGAACCCGCTTTTGGTAAATAACCTTTGTGATCACATTACTATCAGCTTTTGAGCCTTGGTCATGTTCTTACCATCATCTCCACTTTTTAGCCGATTATTTGCCTCCACTTGATTGTTTATCCTTTTGAGGAACAATTGCGAAGAGTGATTATGTTAGCCACCTTCTTTACACTGTTGTGATTGAAAAGTTCCAAACCTTGCCAGAACCAGCTGCTACACGAGAATATCACTCCTTCCTCAAAGATGAGTCTCTTTTAAGCTATTTTTAGACTCGTAAAATATAAAAAGATTGACGAGCAGTTGGCCTCCCCAGCTCGTTAAAGTGGTTGGAAGTGCCATCCCTCCTCTAGATTTTAATCTTTTTGGACCTAAGGGATCATTACACAAAAAGATCGAGCGCTTGTCTTTTTCGGATCGTTAAAGTGGTCAGAACATTCATCCCTTTCGTATCATTTTATACTTTTTTCGGACTTAAGGGATTATACTACGAAAAAGGATTACTAGAGTTTCCTTTCTGTCTCTTTTCAGACTCTCTAAAATTGAAAAGGACTGAGTTATCTTTGTTGTTAAACTCGTTAAAACAATAGCGACAAACTTGTCCATTACAGACAAGAATGAGTTTCACTGTCGCTAGGCTCGCTAAAACATAGCGATAGGTTTGCCCGAAGGGAAAATTATAGAACAAGCATATGTTATCCTCCTCAAGCTTGACAACAATAAAGAGGTACTGGTCAAAAATGACTGGGGAAAAATTGGGAAGAAAACTTGAAGAAATTTATTGGTAGCAGGTTTCTCTTGAACATGACAGTTTCACTCCATCACCATGATTGAGTTGGGTTGGGTTATTCCGTTCACCGGTCATATTACCATTGGTTTTCCGTACCATCCATTTTTGGGGTTAACGCTACCAATCCATTTCAGTGTTGCCGATATGTTTGAGAGAAGTCGCTTAGAGAATTCACCAACCCAGCTTATGCCTTATCCGTTACAATACCTTCACGCTCCATTCTTTCATGACCGCCACCCTGAACCTTGTATCATCAGATCGTTTTCACCTATGCAAAATAATTTTCTCCGTTCCATGTCGTAGATGTGGGATTAATTAAGGTCCTCCTACGATGGGTCACTTCTTGTCAACATAAGCTCATTATCAAAGAAGTCAACTTAGGAACAACCCTTTCAGTACTTTGAAGCTTGCATGCCTCAATGGCAAGTTTCTCACTTCTGGCAACAAGTTTACATCAATGGCCTTCGACCAAAAGATTTTACGTGGTGTTCAACATCGACTCATGTATTCACACCACGTGAATTGTACTGTAGTACCTTGAGGGTCATCATCATTATCGGTGATTCCTCTCGCACCCGTTAACAACTTACATCATTGGCTGGTAATCAGGCGATGTATTTCCATGTTCGACATCAGAACATCTTTTCACATGGATCGAATTGTACTTCGGGCAAAGATTGAACGAGTTTGAAGACCCCAGATCTATTTTCATCCATCCGGGCTGCGATATATTTAGGAAAATAAAGACATCAAATGTACATCATAGCTGCACAGATAATCATCCAAGCTAAGGGATGATGGCTCTACCAGAATCATCAATCTGCCACACAAACAGTTGTCTGTCCTATGTACATGAAAATGAATTTATAAAGCTGAGCATGGGAATTCCCACCTCAGCTAGATCATGAAAATGTTATGAAGATAATGTATTGTATTGTATCTTATTATAGGTCACCTTCCAGTTCGAAAAACCTCGGATCCTCATGATAAAGCATTTCACCGACGTCAAAAGATTTATGACCTCATGCTTTAGGGGGCAACTGTTATAGACATATTTGGGCACTACAATCCCAATCACATATGTCTATAAACCAAGGGCTTCTAAGCCCCTAAAAGTGTTGTTTCATACCCTAAAGGAACAAGGTCAGCTGATTACATCATTTCCCAGAAGTTCTCCCTGAAAAACTACTCAGAACTAGTCAAAATTGGACCATACAGACTGCTCCATGCTTAGGGTGCGATGCATCTCACCTGTTATACATAAAGGGTACGATTCATACTGAAAAGACATTCTGTAGGGTGCGATGAGTGAGAGTAGAAAAATGGCAGAGGCAGTTTGCTAGGTGGAAACCTAGAGAATCTTCTAGAAACTGCTCATTTGACACTTGCCTCTCTGAATTCGCCCAGGGATGAGTAAGAGATCATGAAATATCCAAGTGGAACCAATAGCTATTAGAGAAATGACACTAATCAAAATCTCAGAAGCTAACTCACCCACCTACAAATATCTATATATGGATCCCTCGTCCTAGAGATCCAGAGGCTGGAATTTTGTATGTTGTAAGGAAGTGTTGTTGGTTTCTCATGTTGGGTGATCTAGATTTTCATGAGGTGAATAGGGCTTTCATGTTGGGAGGATGGCACTGGGTCAAACCAGTGGGTTGTAATCCTCTCTTCTACTACTTCTATCAATAAAGATATTTGAGTTTTCCTCCATATTCTTGTATATTTCTGAATCTTGCATTGGTATATGCATTTGTATGGTTAATATATATCTGATCCTATATTGTTTATGGTTATAGATCTCTATGCTTTGATGGTATTATGCTTCTTTGACTCTACAGGTGTTCTTGAAGTGGGACAAGTGAGGAAGGAGTGGCAAAGCTCTATTAAAGGAGGGAGGAAACAAGCAAGGAGCCAAGCGAAAGACTGAGGTTGGTACTCTCTACTTCTCTCTCATCTATCTCTCATAAAGGAAAACACAAATAACTTTAGTTAGTTTGTTTCTAAGATAGCTACCTGTCTTAGTGGGACAAGCAACTCTGAAGGACACTAGTTTTCTCGATAATGCTTCCTGACCTCAGTTGAGACACACTGTAGTGATTTGGTCATCATATCGCAACAGAGCATAGATACTTCATGCAACCGATTCTTCTAGTGTTCAAGTTCTTCATTTGAATCTAAGGTGCAGGAGTTATCCCTATCCCACACAATTCTTCCATCGGATGTAGAATTGATCCAATCTTCATCTCACGCGGTGATCTTGTATATATGATCTAGATCATCATCACTTTCCACGAAGCACGAACATGTTTAGTATATTGTGCTCCTTCTGCAGGGTCTAGTGACACTACAACCCTGAGCGACTTCCTTTCAAAGGTCATTTTCTGCTTCTTCAAGTTGATTACCGCGTCCATATTAAATGACCAGTCAATTCCTAATAATGTGGGGTATGGGTTACTGTCATACACTATTTTAATGACCTCAAACTCATCCAGCATGCTTGCGCCCTCAATGTCCACTGTTACACCCTATAAGTGCCCCATTGGAATAATATTTTGTTGATTTGCCATACACAGCTAAATATGAGACCACTGCAGTGCATGTCTCCCCATCCTTTCCCACGCCTGCTTAGGTAGGAAATTTGCATTAGATCCTAGATCCAATATTACCTGGTCCATTTCATATTCGCCTATCTGCGCAATCAGCCTCATCTTGAACCCATGTGCTTTTTATGCTTATCAAGTTTCCTCATGGTGCATTGTTCAGCGGGAGTCTTTTCTTTATTTACGAATTTGTTTATTAACTCTTGCAACCCTTCTATTGATTTCTTATCACGCAGTAGCTTCATATAGGTCTTCAGGAAAGTAGTTAGTGCCGAAGGATCTACTTCTTGTGTCGCACTAGTTTCTGGCATTTTCTCCTGGCTTCCTGAGGTGGAGGCCTCAACAAAGTTCTTATTTTCTTCCATGAAGGTCTCTTTAGTGTGATTAAGATCAAAGTCTATTTCCTTCTCAACAGCCTTGTGCACCCACCCATCATCCTCAAGCTGCTGCCTTTATCTGCACCAGTCACCATACCACTTCTTGTCACTATATTTATGCTTTGATATTGTTCGTGGGGTTCTTCCCTCATCATTTGAATGTTCTACATAGGCTATTGGTGTTGTGCCTGATTTTCTTACATATTTTCCATAAGGACCAGACATTCCTCTATTACATGGTCAAACTATCGACAATAATGAAATGATGGATGCATGGGCTTTGTGCAATCTCGTGCGAAGTTCCCTGCTTCACCACAGTTATAGAAAATTACTTGCCCTCGTCCATGACCAGTTCTACCCCCACTTACTCGTCCTCAGCCTTGGAATCCTACATGCGCTACTCTTGAACCTTGATCCTGGGGCCGGTTCTCTGCCTACATTTGGTAGGTATGGGTTCTATCCATCATCAGCTCATAACTCTTACAATGGCGTTCATCATGATCCACAAATTTACAGAAATTGAAAAACAACTGTTGAGGGGTCTGTACAAACTTTTGTAGTAAATGGAATTATGAGTTGTGTGCTGTCCTGTAACTTGACAGATAGCACACCACAACGCAACTCCCGTGCTTGACCCAACATTATTTTCTGGTTATGGGGGAACATGCCCTCCCCCTATAATATAGTTCTTATAAACCAGGCAATGGTCCTTAACATGTCCATGGCTCTTACACTTCAAACACAAGACTTCAACACACACCTCTGGATGGGCTTCCTTTCCTTTCTTCAGGATTTACAACTCCAAGTGTAGGCTTTCCAGCTATGAGTGAATTTGTTTCACTCCTAGGTTTGTATCCTATATGGGCGAGGCATCCAACCTCATCACAATTTCCAAAGCTTCCGCTTGTGTTGCTATCTTTTGTTGTGATAGAGGCACTCTTAAGTGCGGCAATAACGATGCTATATACCAGTCACGATGCTGGGAATATGTAATCACCATATTAGCTTGCCTAATCAGGCATTTAAATATTTGATTGAAATCCCAAGGTGTCTCATCTACCTTTTGTCAAATTTCTTTAAATTCAATCACTGACTGCGCCTATGACTTAGGATTTTTGAACTCCTTGTTCAGAGCTTGTTGGGTCTCTACCAACGTCATGGTGGGGTTATCAGTGCAATAATTGATGTACCATGTCAATCCTCGATCCTATAAGGCTGTGAATAGCTACACTTTCTTGATGCTATCATCCGTAATGTGTTGTGTTGTCCATACATCTCTTGCGACAAACCATAATTGTTTGGGATATTCACTCCCTACTCCTCTAAAGATAGGAATATTCATTGCATTCGCCATGTTGAATGGTGGTAGTGGAGGTGGAGGGGGTGAAGGTGTAGGTGTATGAGGTGGGGGTGAAGGTGGAGGTGGAGTGGATGGATGAGGAATCCTTGGGATACCCTGTGTAATTAACTGAACTACACTTCACGACGTAGTCAACACTGTCCCTTCGTTGTCACTTGAAGGGGGTTCAATGAGTGGACTATACTCTGAGCTCGATCCTTCATTTCTTGTAAATAATCTCCTTCTTCGCATAGCCCCAAACATCAAGGTAACTGCATAACCCTATTTTCACTTAACAACATTTTAATCCAAGTCTTTAATGATTCCAAATACTTAGCTCGTGGTCCTTTAAAGAGCCTTCATTCCGCTTTGCTATAGCTGATATTTCTTTTGATCAAAAAATAAGTCACAAAACTTCCCAATGTGCGATCAATCCAATGATCCACATCTCATGCAATATTACTTCTTGATTCCTCTAGATGTTGCACTAGTTCAGGAGTCCACACTATAGGGCCATCAAGCCTCCACATCCCTTGACCATCAACCAATTTAGACAACCACTCGTTAAGTTCGTCAGGGAAGAAATAGAAGAATGCATCAGTTTCATCTATGTACAAAAATATCTGCAACCACTTCTCCTTGGATAATTTAGGGCTCCTGCTCTCTTGAGTCGCGAACACATGCACGTTTCGGTCAATCCACTTTTCAATATCTTTCCTCGTAGGAAACCATTTTTCACACATCTCTTAGATAGATCCTGGTCCCAAAAATAGAACCATTTGTTGGCTTAAGGGGGCCTAACCCAGGTTTAAAGTTGTTTGTACCAACCAACAAAACCATAACTGTTGGCCCTTTCTGCAACAACCTGCATAGTGCAGGATGTTGTCTCACCCGAAGCAGTATTGTGGGATGTTAGAACAGTCAGGTTTCTAAATCTAGATATTGTGTGATAAGTAACTTGAACCGCTTGTATCTCAGATCTACCTTCACGCAGATCTATGTCTTCCCATGGCCTGCTACTGCAACTCTATGAAAACAACCCTCAGACCTTTGCGAAGGTCTGTGATCAGACGTTATAGACCTAAAAGAAGTTGGCTATCCACTTTTGCGAACTAAATAGTAACCCTAGATCTATCTTCGCGTAGATCTACCCGATTCAACATAAATCATAACAGATTTAACCTTTATCTTCGTGAAAATAGATAATTACTTAGTTCATGCATATATATTAAAGATTCAATGGATTTGTGTAGCAATTACACTTCATTCGATAGAAAACAGATTATTAAGCCATAATGCATAACTTTGTTGGAAATAATACTGAGAGCACGAGAGAATTAGTATTATCAAATCAATAATTTTTCTTTTTCATAATCAAATTTATATACGCTACTTCAGAGAGGGGAACTAGCGTGTACACACAATTGTCTTTAAGGCAATCAACGCTTATGCAGTAAACTTATGATTTAGTTAATTCATCATATGTTGATCTTTAATCAATGCATTAGTACTTCATCAATCATTAAACAATAACCATGTGCAGTATAAACATAATAAACCATTACACATAAGAAACACACATGAACACCAAGATTTAAGGTGGAAACCCAACGTGGGTGAAAACTACCTGCTGCTATCGTCTCTGTCTTCTTTTAATAATAAGAAAATCTATTTACAATCTTGTATTGGTGCAGAATCATACCAGTATGTAGGCTTCTACCTATAGAAGGTTACAACCTCCTCTTGTTCTCCAGCTTCTACTGAAAGGGAGCTACAACCCCCTAGCTTTTGTACTAGCCAATATGTTTACTAGTACGTAGGTGCCCGCCTACAGAAAACTCCACTCTTCCACTAGGGACCACGTTTCATGAATTTTCAGACTGGATGCTCTTGGCACATATCATGACCTATGAAGACCTTGACTCATCAATAACCCATAAAAAATTTAGAAACTCAAACTTCACCAACCAACATACAGTTATTCTGAAACAATCAGATCATTGTCATCAGAACACTGTGCTGAACCTAGAAACCTGTATCAACATTTAGAACCAACTGAAACCTCAAAAATTCATGTGTTAGATTGTATATGCTACTTCAATGAAGAAAACCTGTGTGTATATGCTGCTTTCTTCAACCCAACCTGCGTATACCTCTAAAGATTCTGAATCATAAAATCTATGAATCACAAACTGTACCAAATAGAAGTGTACTGAACATCTACTATCAAATTACATAACTTTACACAGGAAGGCAACAGAAAACACTTCTTCTCACTTATACAATCAATCAAATATAAACCTCCTTATGCATTCAGATTTACATTCAGATCTAAGAAGACCTCATTGAAAGATAACAGTAAAATAGCAGCAACAATAAATCATAAATACTGATCTAATAGATCAGTCATCTCTGAACATCAAGCCTTTCTTTTGTATACACTACTTGAAAGAAAAGAACCTGCGTGTATATGCTCTTTTGCCGAGACAAACCTATGTACAAATGTACAAATATTGACTCAGAACTTTGTTGCAATTCCAGACTTCAGACAAAACTAGATCATGATAGATAATGAATAAAATAGATGCAAAACATCAGATCTAGCCTCAACCAATATCAGATCATTCAAGAATGTCATTTCAGGTCTCATGATCCTGATCCAATATTGAACTCAAGGTGCACATAAGTATTTTAGATCTAGTCTCAAACATAACCCTGCAACATAAAATATACTTCAGATAGAAGTATTCCTTAGTATATTATTCACTTGCACATCTGGCCTTATGATCCTCTCTTCTTTATATAGTTTTTGGCATTTCTAAATACCATGGATTTAATCCACTTAGGACCAATACCTTGGATCAAATACCATGGACTGAATACCTCAAACTAAATACCTAGGGTCAATATCATGGTCCAAAGATACCTTGGACCAAATACCTCGGACCAAAACCATGCTTTTCAACATGTACGTGCTTTGCCTTCTATGGGAGTGCATGTGTACATTATACACTATTTCTGTTCTGAGTACTTGCGTGTATATGTTGCTTGGACTAAGTAAACCTGCGTGTATCTCTTAAACTTCTCTTACATCATCTTCTTCCTTAAACTTCTTTATTCTGATCAATAGACCTTAGTTCCATCTTCCTGATCCTCTGTACAACTGCCCTATTGCTTCTGAATATTTAGCCTTTTATCAAAACTGAGTTGACCTGTAGAGTTGCCATCAAGGACAATTCTTGTATCATAATGCCAACATATCCCCCTTTGGACTTGATGGCAACCATGATGGTGTTGACTATTACAAGCTGTAAATACTGTTAGAGATACCATACAACACCAAAATACCAAAATACTCTCCCCCTTTGACTTCAAGGGCAAAGGGCAGACTACTCTACTCTCCTCCTTTGCATGATGCTATCCATACTCCCCTTGAGTACATGCCGAGTCTGCAGAGAGATGATTCAATATAATAACATGACACTATAACTCAACCAAGTGAGTATGACCTCCCTATGACCACGAAATCATACATACATCAGTCACCCAACCAAGTGGGGATACACCATATTTGACTTATCTGCCCAACCAAGTGGGGATATACCAAAGTTTATACATGACAGAAATACAACAATTATTATATCATCCATCCCAAGGATATTGGGGAAATAAATTACATCATATGACCAATAGAACTCATTGAAATATAAACCATGACAGAAGAAGTTATATCACACTAATGATTGATGCAACTAAGAAATAGCTGAGTTTAACAACCATAATGTCAACAATGTGGAGTGTGAACTCTCCCCCTGAACTTGTGCTACCACTGTTTTTTTTTTTGTTAGAAAAAAATATATGCGCTTTCAGCCAAGGCAACCTGCATGTACCCGTGCATATACTACATGAAACCAGTGTGTAGTAAAATTCCTCTGAAAAACTGGGTTTAACAACAGGGTGATGCAGCAACAACTCCCAACTTTTGTCTGAGATATTCAAATGTTTCTCTGGGCAGTGGTTTAGTGAATATATCAGCAGCCTGTTCTTTGGAGGGGACATACTCCAATTTGACATTTTGTTCAAGCACTTGTTTCCGTAGAATGGTACTTGATGGGTATGTGTTTGGTCTTAGAGTGCATGACTAGATTCTTTGAAATACTAATGGAACTTGTATTATCGCATAGAATGGAGATGGGTGGAGTACATGTGATTTGAATGTCTTGCAAAGTTTGCATCATCCAAAGTAGTTATGTGCAGCAAGATGCAGCAACCACATATTCAGATTCAACTGTAGATAAAGCAATTGAACTTTGTTTCTTGTTGAACCAATACACTAACCTGGGTCCCATATAGAATGCACCACAACTAGTGCTTTTTCTATCATCAACACTTCCTACCCAATCTCCATCTGTATATGCATGAAGAGTAAGATCTGCATCTCTAGGATACCATAGTCCAAAGTCCTAAGTTCCTTGAAGATATTTGAAAATTATTTTGACTTCCTGAAGGTGTGATTCCTTTGGATTTGCTTGGAATCTTCCAACTATTCCTACTGCATGCATGATGTCAGGTCGGGTAAACTGTTAGATAAAGCAGGCCACCAATCATGGATCTGTAATTTGGTTGATGTACTGTTGATGATTCATCATTTGAGCTGAGACTGCATCCTGTTACCATTGGAGTACATACATGTTTAGAATCTTCCATTCTGTACTTTTTCAAGATCTGCTTGAGATATTTGGTTTGTGAAAGAAAAATACCATCTTTAGTTTGCTGAACTTGTAGACCAAGAAAATAGATAAGTTCACCAAGCAAGGACATTTCAAATTCTTATTGCATTACTGAAGCAAAAATCTGACTCATGGATTCTTCATTGCTACAAAAAATGATATCATCAACATAAACAATAATAATTAGCAATTTATCATTTTCAATATTTGTATATAAATTTCTATTTGCAAAACTTTTTGTAAAACCTTTTTGGTGTAGATATTTGTCAAGGCGGTAATACCAAGCCCTTAGAACCTATTTCAGACCATAGAGAGCCTTTTTAAGCATGCATACAAGTTTTGCATCATTTCTAAGAATGAATCCTTCTGGCTATTGAATATAAACTTCTTCTTCTAAATATCCATTAAGGAAGGCTGATTTTACATCCATTTGGTATACTTTGAATTTCTGAAATCTGGAAAGAGAAAGAAACATTCTTATGGCTTCAAGTCTGGCAATAGGTGCAAAAGTTTCTTCAAAATCTACACCTTCTTGTTGAGCATACCCTTTACAAACAAGTCTGGCCTTGTTTCTAATGACTTCTCCATTTTCATTCAGCTTATTCTTGAATATCCATTTAGTTCCTATAATATTTTTATCATGAGGTCTAGGAACTAATTCCCAAGTGTCATTCTTTTCAATTTTCTCAAGTTCTTCATCCATGACCTTGACCCAACATTCATCTTTGCATGCTTCATTTACATTTTGAGGTTTGGTGGAGGATAGTAATGCTAGATAGCCCAAGGTCCCTGTAATAGTTCTTCTTGTTTGTACACCAACCTCCCTTTCTCCTAAAATTTGAGTTTCTGGACGATTTTTCTATACATACCTAGATGGAGTCTTTTCTTCTACCATTATATCTTCTTCTAGTGCTTCATTGGTTTCTTCTTCAGTATAATTTTTATTTGATGTGGGAAAGTAATCCCCATCTTCCTCATTGTCATAATCTTCTGTTGATTTTTTTTTTTGGATTTCTGCATGCTTCATCAACTACAACATCAATGCTTTCAACAATTTTCCCAAGTCTTTTATTATAACATTTATATCCTTTACTTCTGGAAGAATAACCAAGAAGAATCCCTTCATCTGCTCTAGGTTCAAACTTGCCAACTTTCTCATCAGTCCTTGGATGTAACATTTGCTTCCAAAAACTTTGAAGTATTTTACAGTAGGAGTCTTACCATACCAAAGTTCATGAGGAGTTTGAGTGTTGTTTACCCAAACATTTGTTTTGTTGAGAATAGTGACGGAAGCGAATGCAGCTTCACCCTAGAAGGTTGCAGGAGTTCCAGATTCATCTAGCATGGATCGAGCCATTTGTTGAACTGTTTTGTTCATCCTTTATACTACAACATTTTGCTGAGGTGTTCTTTAGTGGAGAATTCCCTTTTTATTCCATGTTGTTCACAAAAGTCAAAGAATTCATCCGATATGAATTCCCCTCCTCGATCAGATCTGAGGCATTTGATTTTTTGATCTGATTCATTTTCAACCAAAGCTTTGAAGGCTTGGAACTTTTCAAATGCTTCATCTTTATTCTTTAGAAAACCTATCCAACACATCCTGGAAAAATCATCAATGAACAAAATAAGGTATTCTTCTCCACGAGGTGACTTTTTCCTTGTTGGTCCACATAAATCAATATGGATAAGTTCAAGAGGCTTACTAGCTAACCCTTCTTTTTCCATGAAGTGAACTTTGGTTTGCTTACTGATTTGACATGGTTTGCATATTGTATTTTCTAAGATGCTGATATCTGGAAGATCATGAACAACCTTGAGTTCGAATGCTTTTCTTATTTGAGAAAAGCTTAGATGTCCCAATCTTCTATGCCACAACCATTTTTCATCATTTTTGCTTAGATAGCACTGTTTTTGTCCTCCTTTGAGTATGTATAAGTTGTTTGGAGTTCTTGTACCTTTGATCATGGTCTCTTCTGTATCAACCTCACGAACAACACATCCGTTTGATCGAAACACCAATTCATTTCCTTGATCACACATTTGACTGACACTCAATAGGTTATCCTTTAAACCATATACATACATAAATTTCTAGCTTTAGCCTTTTCTTTCAAGAAAACAAAACCTTTACCTTTTATGACAGCTGGAGTGTCATTTCCAAATGAGAAATTCTTTTCCTTTTCTAAGGAATTATATGTGTGAAGTTTCTCTTTGTCACAGGTTATATGTCTGGAGCATCCACTGTCAATGTACCACTGATTTTCTTATCCTTTTGCATACAAGGCTATACCACATCTTTTTGTTTGAGATTCTTTCCTTCTCCATATCTTGGGATTTAACGGCGTTTGCTCCTTTTGAGGTGTTTGCTGAAATTTTCTCCTGCATTCAGATTCTTCATGACCAAAGTTGTTACAAATTGAGCATTCTATTTCATTTTCAAGAGGAGAAAACATATTATAGGAACTTCTCTTGATCCCTGTTACATTCCTTTGATTTCATGCTTCTCTAGTCATGATGGTTTTGTAAGCAACGCATTGAGAAGCTTTGTGCCCAAAATTACGACATGAAAAACATTGCCCATTAAAGAAGTTTCTGCAACTATCAAATCTATTTACCTATTGATTGTAGTTTCTATTGATATTCATATTTGGAGAAAATTGAGTATGATTTGCCTGAGGTTGGTTGTGGCTTCTATTGATATTTATCCTTGGAGAAAATTGAGTATAATTTACTTGGTTGTTAGCTTTATGCCTTTGCTAACGATTGTCATACTGTTCACTGGTCTTTGCTGCATCAAGATAGCTTTTGGTGGAGGTTGACGACTTCTGTGATTGAGATTCTTCTTCAATATATCCAAGAGCTGTATTTATTAGAGGAGAACGCTGAACTTTGATAATTTCATTTAAAGTTTCTGATCCTTTAGCAAATCTAATATTGAGAGATTTTTTTTTTCTCAAGATCTTTTCTTAGACCCACAATTTCACATTCTAGTTTTTCATTGTGTTTTTCTTTTTTAGCAAGTTGGTATGTCAAGGTATCTATGATCATATTATTTTCTTCTAAACAGATTTTGAGTTTAGAGATTTCTTCGTGAAAGTTTTACTCTTCTAAAGAATCCCAAAAATCATCATTGTCATCAGCCATGAGAAGTCTATAATCATCACTATTAGATAAACCATCACTATCCTCTTCTAACCTATACCAAAAATCATTGCTATCATAAGCCATGAGAAGTTTGTAATCTTAAGTAGTTTCATCTTCATCACTATTAGATAAACCATCACTATCTTCATGAGTATAGTAACTCCTTCTATTCGCAACTTGTTTCTTATTCCCTTTTGCATATTCCTTTCCTTTTTCATACTTATCTTTATGAGGACATCTGGCAGCATAATGACCGACTCCACCACAAGCAAAGCATTTGAAAGGTAGCTTACCTCTGAACCTTCCAGAACCCTATTGAAGCTTCTTGACAAAATTTACCTCATCTTCTTCTTCTGAAATGTGTCTTAATTCATTGTGTTCTTCCTTTTCTTTTTCTTTTGCTGAAGCTTTAAATGCAACTTCTCTCATATATGATGGACCTCCTTTTCTCATCTCAAAAGCAGTTAGGATTATGTGAAGATGTGTCATAGTGACATTCTGAAGATCCTATTTTTATTCTATGGCAGACACTTTTGATTCAAATTTAGCAGACAAGGATCTCAACATTTTCTCAACTAAGGTAACTTCCTTTATTTATTCACCCAAGTTCTTCATACAATTAACAAGCTCATCTATACGTAAGAAGTAACTAGCTATATTCTCATCACTATGCATCTTAAGAGTTTCATATTGAATTCTGAGAGTTTGAAGCTTAGCAAGTTTTACCTGAGAGTCTCCTTCGTAGCTATGAACGATTTTGTCCCATATCTCTTTGGATGATTTGCGCTACATGACTTTGACAAAATTTGATTGTGATATACTTCCCAATAAAGTATTAACAACTTTGGCATTGGTTTCATATTGCTTTTTACCTATCGTGTATGTAGGAATTGTTGTTGGAAATTCTTATCCTCCTTCCAGAATTTCCCAGACATCTATTCCAAGAGATTGTAGATAGGAAGTGGTTCTTATTTTCCAATAAACAAAGTTGCTCCCATCAAAGATTGGCAGTCTGATGGATCCCATGCTTTCGTGATTATTCATCTTGATGGATCTTCCTTCAAGCGATCAAGCTTCTTCTGAAGAACTTGGCTCTGAAACCAATTGTTGGAAATAATGCTGAAAGGGGGGTTGAATCAATATTATGAGATCAAGAATTTTTCTTTGTCATAATCAGATTTATATATGCTACTTCAGAGAGGGGAACTAGTGCATACACACAACTGTCTTTAAGGCAACCAATGTTAGTGCATCAATACTTTAGAAATCATTAGACAGTAACCATGTGCAGTATAAACATAATAAACCATACACTTAAGCAACACACATAAACAACAATATTTAAGGTGGAAACCTAATGTGGGTGAAAACCACTTACTGCTGTCATCTCTGTCTTCTTTTAATAATAAGAAAATCCGTTTACAATGTTGTACTGGTGCAGACTCATACTAGTACACAGGCTTCTCCCTACAGAAGTTTACAAACTTTTCTCATTCTCCAGCTTCTATTGAAAGGGAGCTACAACCCCCTAGCTCTTGTACTAGCCAATATGTTTACTAGCATGTAGGTGCCAGCCTACAGAAAACTTCACTCTTCCACCAGGAACCACGTTTCATGAATTTTCAAACTGGATGCTCCTGGCACATATCAAGACATATGAAGACCTTGACTCATCAATAACCCATCAAAAATTTAGAAACTCAAACTTCATCAACCAACATGTCGTTAATCTAAAACAATTAGATCACTTTCATCAGAACACTGTGTTGAACCTAGAAATCTGTATCAACATTTAGAACCAACTGAAACCTCGAAAATTCATGTGTCAGACTGTATACGCTACTTCAATGAAGAAAACTTACATGTATATGCTGCTTCCTTCAGCCCAACCTGCGTATACCTCTAAAGATTATGAATCATAAAATCTCTGAATCACAAACTGTACCAACCAGTAGTGTACTGAACATCTACTATCAAATTACAGAACTTTACCCAGGCAGGCAATAAAAAACACTTCTTCTCACTTATACAATCAATCAAATATCAACCTCCTTATGCATTCAGATTTACATTCAGATCTAAGAAGACTGCATTGAAAGACAACAGTAAAATAGTAGCAGTAATAAATCAACAATACTGATCTGATAGATCAGTCATCTCTGAACATCAAGCCTTTCTTTTGTATACGCTACTTGAAAGAACAGAATTTGCGTGTATACACTCTTTTGTTGGGATGAACCTGTGTACAAATCTACAAATATTGACTCAGAACATTGTTGCAATTCTAGACTTCAGACAAATCCAGATCATGATAGATAATGAATAAAACAGACACAAAACATCAGATCTAGCCTCAACCAATATCA
Organism: Pinus taeda; assembly: GCA_000404065.3. Taxonomy (NCBI): domain Eukaryota; kingdom Viridiplantae; phylum Streptophyta; class Pinopsida; order Pinales; family Pinaceae; genus Pinus; species Pinus taeda. The sequence continues at coordinate 68,036 of APFE031260584.1, forward strand.
GGTCATTCAAGAATAAGTCATTTTAAGTCTCATGATCCTGATCCAATATTGAACTCAAGGTGCACATAAATATTTCACATCTATTCCCAAACATAACCCTGCAACATAAAATATACTTCAAATAGAAGTATTCCTTAGAACCTTATTCACTTGCACATTTGGCCTTATGATCCTCTCTTCTTTATATAGTTTTTTTCCTTTCTCAATACCATGGAACGAATCCACTTAGGACCAATACCTTGGATCAAATACCATGGACCAAATACCTTAGACTAAATACCTAGGGTCAATATCATGGTCCAAAGATACCTTGTACCAAATACCTCAGACCAAAACCATGGTTTTCAACATGTACGGGCTTTGTCTTCTGTGGGAGTGCGTGTGTACATTATATGCTATTTTTGTTCTGAGTACCTGCGTGTATACACTGCTTGGACTAAGTGAACCCGCATGTATCTCTTAAACTACTCTTACATCATCTTCTTCCTTCAACTTCTTTATTCTGATCAATAGACCTTAGTTCCATCTTCCTGATCCTCTATACGACTGCCCTATTGCCTCTGAATATTCCTATTAGCCTCTTATCAAAACTGAGTTGACCTGTAGAGTTTCCATCAAGGACAATACTTGTATCATAATGCCAACAAACTTGAATAGAGATAAGAATAATACACAAAGGCAAGATATTTATCCCAAAATCAACGTTTATTAGATTCAATGTTCAACTTTACAGACTCTTCCATCTTGCACACTCAACTTCATGGGCCCACACACTCAGCTGCAGGAGCCTTCCCCTTTCGCCTAAGTATAGGAAACAAAGCTTTCCGGCCTTAGCACTTTCCCAAAACATAATCTTATATCTATCTATCTATCATCTATCTATATATTATATATATATCTATATATATAATAATATATATATATAATATATATATATAATAGATATATTATATATATATATATATATCTATATATATATATATATATATATATATATATATATATATATATATAATATATATATATATATAATATAATATATATTAATATATATATATATATATATATATATATATCATACAATACCATGGCATGCGGCCTATGGGTGAGTCTCAAAACCGACCTATCAATTACCCAAACAAGGGGCTAAAGCCCTTTTAACTCCTACTTAGTTGCACACTCTGCTTCTACATTTCATGAAGACTTTAAATTCCTTACAAAATTATTCTTAAAAATTGGTTAAATCAACTCAAAATTGATCCTAGGGACCCTATCCCAACACAACAAGAAACTCTTTTTTTGTCACCATCTAAGTTACCTCTGTAGTGGTCAAATTATTACTGATGTAGTAGATGGCGTACAATTTATTTTCCTCCTATTGTCCAAGCATAGCTCCAATGGTTGTGTTAGAAGAATCAATGGAGATGTGAAATGGCAGACTCTATTTGGGTCCTCATAAAATGGGAACTTCTGTTACACACCTTTTTAATATTGCAAAAGTGTTTTACACTTGTTTGTCCATACAAAATATTTATCCTTTTTCAACAAAGTCAACAATGGGAATGCAATATTGGAAAAAAATTCTATAAATTGTCAATAATAACCTGCTTGTCCCAAAAATCTATGTAACTACTTTTGTGTGTTAGGGGTGGGAATTCTCAAAATTACCTCAAATTTTGTTGGATCGACCTGTATTCCTGCAATAGAGAGATAATGACTGTAACACCTCCTCCCATATTTACCCACTTTCACCGGTCTTCCGGGGTAAACATGAGTTGAAGGATATTATGACATGACTCAACCTCCAAATTACAGTTAAGGAAGTGGAATAAAAAACCCGAAACTTTACTGACCTTCCTAAGGGGCTACAGGACCCCCAAGAGCTAAACAACCATTCCAGGTGCCATAAAAATGAGTTAACATTCCTTTTTAGTGATCTAGACTCCAAATCACGTGTATAAAAAGGAAATCCAATAGCAGAAACCCTCCATTTGCATGGATAAGTCTTCCTCCCAATGAGTGTAGTCTAGATTACCGAGTTCTAAGCATGCATCCTCAGAATCTGAGCCACATTTTCAAGGCTAGTATCCATACCTCTACCTAAAACTTGATATAACTTTCTAGGATGATGAATGAAACTAGGGAAAAGCCATTAATGCAAAACATAGACAAGAACTTGACGTAACTAGGCCTAACCATGAAAATCATTCCATCAAACACATAGTGAACATGAAATCTACAGGTCATGAATGCATATCTGAACAAGGGGTATGAAACTTATCTGATAATCATAAAGAAGGTCTAATTCCCTCTCACAATAGACACAATAATATCTATGAGGTCATGCATTTAATAACCATTCATTTACCAATCGAAACATGATAAGGGACTGTTGATGCCTCTAAAATCGTAGCACCAACATTGGGTATAACCACCTGGTCCAGAACTTAGTACAACTTCTTTTCCGTTTGGAGTGGTGGCTTCGACTGGATGCTATGGGACCAATTTCCCAATAATGTGTGGTTTGATGAATGAGTGTTTTAAATGTATAGCAAAGATGATAGGTGATTTAATCTATAACTCTAAAAATATACACATATATCTATATAACCCGGGTAATCTTATAACAATGAAATTTTTGATAATTCCTAGTAGCCAAATAATCATATATATGGTTTACTTATCCATAGAAAGATGCATTTAAATAATGATTACTTTGTTTAAGAAATTAAACAAAGTAATTATAAAAACATATTGCATGACATACTGGTATTTATTGCTGACATATATCTCTAATATAACAATTCTAAATCATCCAGAAGTGACTCAATATAGAATTGCTTGAAGCATGTTAATACATCAACAATAGAAAATTAAATGAAATGATAATTACATAAAGAACAAGAAAAAAAGAACAGTGATAGAGATATTGCATGCATTTGAGTCTTGATATGTAAGTAACATTATGATTCCACCTTTTTATTCCATAAACTTCCAGGAGATACAAAAATGTAGGTCTTGAAAAAGTTCTTTCACAAAAATCTGAAACCTTGATCCAGTACTTATAAAAGATAAATTAAGAAGTGCAGAAGTGCAACTTCTCAAGTCTAATTTTTGTACAAATTGAGGACCCTTTCTCCAATAACATGAAAGGGTTTATATAATAGAATTAAAACAAACTGTCTACAAAAATTGCTGAGAGTTGTTGGAACTACCAACATTAAAATCTGGGATTTGAATTGCAAAAATAGTAATGCAATTGCATATGAAAAGCTTCATCGTATCTATTTCTTATCTTGTATTCGCAACTGAAAAATTGAAAGCATGTTTTGAATTTCCGGAGGGTGACTCATCTTGGAGTGTATTTGTCCCATTTAAGTGGCATCTGAAAGCTCGGGGATCATGCGATCAACTGCATTGGCAAGGCATTTGATGGTCATCTGTTGGTTGTGCAGCTTGATCAAAAAGGGTCAGTATGCATCCCAGTTAAGGCTATGTATTCTGTTCAACTGTTCATCTTTGATGGCCAAATCTTGCTTCCATTGATTTTCTAACACTTTCGCCTTTGGAAGATTACTTGGGGAACAATCGGAAATTAAATTGGCTCCATATAAACCATCATTTATCATTTCAATCACATTATTCATTATAGACCTAGCCCTGGAGGTAGCCCTTTCTTCCTTTATCAGCTACGTTTCCCACTCCGAAAACAATATTTCTTTATGTGACTCTTGAATTTTCAGTAGGTTATCTGCTCTTCCTTCTATTGTGCTTTTCCAGGAGAGGTAATTTGTGACCTTATCATCTACATCCTCAAATTCTAATCTGGTATTAACTTCTTGATCGATTAGTGATGTAGTTATGATGCATAATGGGTTGATAAGAGATATTTTATGGAAAAGTAGATTGAACTGTTGAGATAAGGCTTTATTTGCTTTGAGGGCTTCCTTATTAAATTCCTCAACCTTGGGACAATATTTGAACTGTTCTATAGCGAGTTGTAGCTGTGTGATTTTCTCCTCTTTAGTCTTAATTTCTTGTTGATGTGTTAATTTAAGCTATTGAAGCTCTTGAGACAACTATTGTTGTTTTTGGATGGCATGCTGGTCGATCTTCTGTTTCTCCAGGTTTAACTATACCTCAAGCTACTTGTTCTTTTGTTTTTTTTCTGCTAAATGTTCCTCAAGCTGATTAATCTTTGTTGTTCTACTGCTGCCTATTCCTCAAGCTGATTAATCCTTTGATGCTTTTCCTTGAAAAATTGGTTAACCTCAGTTGCCTTATCAATTGTGGCGTCTATGTATGCCCCTACAAATTGAGATAACTTAGTCAAATCCTCAGAAGGATTGACCTCTGAATCCTTCCATAAAACATTCATAAATTCAGATTGAGGAATTGTGGATGATGTCTGGTCTATTTTCCTCTTTTTCATTTGTCTTTGACTACAACCCTATGTTTTGGACTATAAAATACATCCAAGGATGGTATTTCCTCAATATTCAATGTAATTTCTCCTGAAGGGTTTTCAGGTATTATTTCAATCTCTTTTTGAGCTATGTCTTTATTGGTTGCTACTTCAATCGCACTATCAGGAATCGTGGGTCGTTGTGTTGTGAGCGATGCTGATGTGGTAATGTTTTGGGGGTCGCTTTGGCTTTTGATCTGTTGATCAACTTGCTCCCATTCTTTTATCAAGATGGGGTCAATATGAACATTTGTGCTAAGGGATTCACTGTTCTTTCCACCTATTTCCCCTTCCCTAGAAATCTCTTCAATAGTCTGCTCCCCACTATGCTCTGCTTTCTGAATAATAGGGGTAGTATTTAATAGATCCATAGGTATTGTCAGTAACCTCCATGTCCTGTATTCCATGAATTTGTCCATCTTCTCGGCTCCCAATTTGAATCTTTCCAGATGACTTACTTGTGAGAACATCTCCGCTGAAGCGAATAAGTCATCAAATTCATCCTTCTCATGTATAAATTTACTAACTTTCACCTGACTGGTGAAATTGAAAGCGAACTTGTTTGGATCGTATTGCCTTTTAGGAATAACCGCTAGACCCAGATCCTTTGTTTTCTTTGCTTCTTTCTCAGCATGTTTAAAATCATGCAATGTGTAAGTGCCACAACGGAGGGGAAATGGAGGCCATACTTATTTCTTAGAATCTTTAAGGTTTCTAGACATCCCTTTTTCCACTATTTGGTAAGTTATTTCCCTAGCTAATAGCTTATATGGAATGTAGAGTGGAAGGACATGAGGGTTTGTAATTGTTGAGTCCCGAACTTGCATCTTTCCTACACATTTTTCTAGATTCTTTCCATTTACTTGGACCTCCTAAGCTATCAACATCATTGCATATTAGTCATAAAAGAACATTTAAAGTGGTTTTTTGACTATGTCCTTGTGTTTGCTGTTTGAACTAGATTTTTGCTTATGAGCTGTGGAATCTTGTCACTTTCCATAGCTAGTTCAACTTTCCGCAGCCGTTTTTGTTAAAATACAGGTTGCAGGTGTCACGAGGCAAAGCAAGCCACATGGGCAACTTGAAAATGACCTAGACATGGATCAGGTCCCATTGGTCCAGATGGATTCATCAAAGAAATCCGTGGTCAATGGTGGTCAAACAAGAGAGTCCTACGGCAATAGGACTCTGTTTTCAAGCACATGAAGACTTTCGTGGCCGTTTCTAGATCTTTGGAGGCACATTGACACCTGTAGGCTGACCATGATGTGGATCCAACAACCACTTTCAATAGATTGCCTAATCTCGGTGACCATGATGCTAAATCCATGGATGTTGTTCTTCACGTGTCCTCTGTTCACGTAGTTTTACAGGAAAACAGTTATGTAACCTTTGTTATAAATAACGCGTTCTTATACACATAGTAGCTAGCCTTTTGAATGTAATTTTTGTTGTTAAGAACTCATTGTGCCGTGACATTAGTTTATTAATGTAACTATGTTTTGAGATATATATAAGAAGACTCTGTTCTACATGCTTGTGTGAACGTAATTTTGGATTGATAGCCTATTGGCTGAGGTTGTGCAGAGGGCCCCTGCACACTGAGGTTTCATTTCCATTGTTGCTGTATAGTCTTTATGTATCATTTCTTTATTTTCACTGCACATGTTTATAGCTATTCACTTGTGTATATATTTCTAACATTTCAATTCCGTCCATGACTTTACAAGCTCTGTATAATGTTGATCAGTGTGTGCATGTTTCAGGATAGAGTAGGCAGCTTGGGCATTTGTATAAAATTTTCACAATAACTAGTGATATGGAATTGATCCTCTTCTGACTTTGCTTTTCTTAGTTTCTTTTAAGTTATGTTTTGTTGATTTCAGTCTTGTTCATTTGTTTTGGTAAATTTAGTTTAGAAATCAACTCACTCATTTGATTGACAGTTACCTCAGAAAGCCATAGCTAGACTAACTGGTGAGGGATTGAAATATGAATGCTGTGAATTGATTTTAGTTTACTTTTCTACAATTAGATATTGGATTGCTCATTTCATTGACAGTTACCTACGAAAGCCATAGCTAGACTAACTGGCGAGGGATTGAAATATGAATGTTGTGATTTGATTCTAGTTTACTTTTCTGTAATTAGATATTGGATTGCTCATTTCATTGACGGTTACCTCCGAAAGCCATAGCTAGACTAATTGGCGAGGGATCAAAATATGAATGATGTAATTTAATTTTAGTTTTACTTTCTTTGCAATCTTTGATTTCCTTGATGTTGGGTTGTGTTATATTCTTTCCACATAGTTAACAAGGGGTTTGAGGGGTACCCGTAACCTCACTTTATGGGGTTCGGGGCAGCACCTCGGAAAATTTTGGTTTTGGACCCTATGTTAGGTTGGGCGGACCCACCTATGGTTTTGTGCATGATTTCCACACATGTTTTTTGGACACGATGGTTTTCGGTCCATGGTTTTGGACGCGATGGTTTTCGGTCCATGGTATTGGATGCTTCGACATGTATAAATATGTATTGTAACATTGAAAGGAACATAATGAAAAATCAAGCTGGTAGTACCGGTTTCGGATCCAGTGGGAAATCTCTGTGTATACGTGTTTTATGTGTTATGCTCTCGCATTTTTATTTTTCTTGTGATTTAGAATTTGTATGCAGGTAATTTCTATACGGGGTTAAAACCTACAAAGATGGAATGGTAGGCATGCGATTGGTTCACATACCAGTTAACAGTAGCTCCAGTTGGGGTTTGTTGGAACAGATGAAGAAGAATGGAGTCTTCCGTAATATAATTTGATTAACACCACATGTGAAAGAGAGAACATGATTTGTGGGGTCTTCTCCAGGATTACCTTCGAACTTGGGGATGTCACAAAGAATCTTTCTAGGCATATGAGGCCAATTTGGGTTATGGAGAAGAGGATCATTGATGAGATGGCTAAAATTAGGGAGGCTCAAACCAGTCATGTAAGGAAGCAAAGAAGGGTTAGTGGCCATACCGGTAGAGGTTCCTCCTATGGGGTTACCTTGGTTACCACTCGAGTTTCCACTGCCCACATTGGTACCTGACATGGTGGTGATATGGGGTTGGGAAGATGCATAATCAAAGGAAGAACTAGAAGAATCAGAAGAACTAGAGTTAGTATGGGGACTCAATGGAGGACTAGGAGGATGAGTTCAAAAAAAATGAGAGGGAGTAAGATGTCCTAAAGGAGACTGGGGCCGAAGGCCATGAAGTCTTTGCGACAAAGGCTTAGGGGGGACAATGGTGTCAAGACAAATATGAATCGAGATGCTAAAGGGTGATGATAGGAGAAAATAGTAACAAACAACAAGAAAACACCTAGTGCAATGGTGCCAAGTGTAAACTAACTATAATGATATGCTACTCTAATTCAAGAAAACATGTCCTATCAAAGAAAAATGACCTTTAGCCTAAAGGTGATCCCTCTCTAGAGAAAGGTGGGGAAGATGACCAACTACTTTCCCACAACTAGTCCTATAGGGTGTTTTCCTAAGATTGGCCACTAAGGTCACCTTTGTCCCATGAGGGTGGTAGAGTCCTGAGATTATTGGTGATCAACCACGACACATAATTCCATACCATGGGTTGGGTAGCCTCGAGGAGAACCGTTCACACTGTGATATAGCCTAACCCCCTCTGAATTTGGTTTCTGATGCACTCCGACTTTGGACCGTGGGATGGTGAAGAATTTTAAGCTCCCTAATATGTCAACTTTCTACGTCTCAATGTAAGTGATCTGATATTCACCCTATGAGTGACACTAGTTAAAGATTTATTTAACAACAGGTATTACAGACTGATGTTCCTGTGTGTGTGTTCTGTGTTATTAAGCAACAGATCGATCAGATTGCCAATACACAGACATTTAAATGGAAGACAACAGAGAAATGCAGTAAGCAACCACAAAGACATAAGCTATTTTAATAAGGAGTTCACCCTATTCTCCAGGGCTACATCTTCGGTCCAACTTTCAGTGGTGGCCTTGTTTTATTGGGTCTTTGAGCAGAGAATTACAATGCAGGGACTCGAGGTGAGTTCTCTTGAAGTAGGTTTGCTTGGCAGGGTGGTTTCTTGGATTTCCCAAGCCACTGGAGTACACAGACTCTTCTTTTTCCTACCAACTCTGTGACCTTTTGGTCTAGAGTGGAAGGAGCCAAATGTGATGCTCGATCCAGACAGATTCCTCTATGGGATGGCTTGAATCTCTCAAGCTCTGGTGCTCGATGCTGCCACTGGTCAACTCGGCCCTCTGTTGATCTCTGCTTTCGCTTAACTACCTCTTCTCTGGGTTCTGTCTCTCAGTGTTCAACTGTTCCACACTGTGTATTCTGTTTCGTTGTTCATGGCTTTTAGCCATTCGAACTCATGCCCGCTCGGTTCCTCTTCCGTCTTTGTCGATTCACCTTCTGCAGCTGAGCTTGGAGTTCCCTGTTCGGCGTCAGCATGAATGCTTAGGGAGTGGCCACGTGTCCTCATCAGAACAGCACCATCCTTCTTGTCAGTTCATTTCTTCAGTTACGTCGTGGATGCATTCTTCCTCCACCATGGTGGTCAAACAGATTCCAAATCCCTTTAGAACGTGGCTTAATTCCCTGTTGATTCTACTTCCTCCATCGGGCACAATCTCATCCATCCGATCTAGGCTCCTCCAGATCCAACGTCATTCACACGTCCCGCGCGGTTGACTTGCTTGACTGATAACGCGCGATCAACGACAGTTTTCTCTCACCTCCACCACCACACGTCGATCGTTGAGTGGGATCACTCCGCTCTCCTACAAAACCGTTTAGCGCTTGAGGGCGCCCCAATCAATACCGCCAGTTTCCAAAGTGCGGGTCCCACCTTTGCCCTTTTAGCACTTTTCGTTTCTTCGCCCGCGGTTCTCTGGCTCCCAACACGACCAAGTGCTTAAGGCTCCTCCATTTCGGCCCTATTCGCCTAGTGATGGTGCTAATTGCGCATCGAAAATCACATCCTTTTCCCGATTCGGGGCTCCCAGGGGTTACTTTGACCTACTGCACAGTCTCCATGGGCCTCGCTCAGCACACTTTGACCGAGGTCCTCGTCGTTCCACGCTGGCTGCCATCGCCACTGGTTCAAGGTGTTTTTGATGCTGTTTTGGATTCTTTAAAGATTTGTTTCGTCCCGATATAGTCATGGTTCTTTGACAGTCTTTTATGGATCCAATTCAGATCAGTAAGTGATCAATGGGTGTTATTGGAAGCACATCCCACTAATCCTACACCTAACTACAAAGATCGCTTTGGCCCTAGTGCCCAAGTGGGCTTAATTTATGTGAGTTGAATTATTAAGGTGTAGTGTTTCAAGTCTTGGCTTGGCTGTGTTAACCAAGATCACGTTCACTTAGGGTGTGTGTGTGTGACAAATGTGTCAAGTGGATGAGCTAATTGAGCATTTTTTGATGATGCCAATGCTACTGAAACTAAAAGTTCATAAACAATAAATAATATTGGAAATGAACAATAAATAAACATTAAATTGAAGCACACAACCCACGAACCAAGAAGGAAATCAAACATAAAAGTAAAAGAGGGAAAACAAGCAACTCAAGGACATCTAGAGGCGACAATGGAAAAAATATCTAATGTCTAAGGGATCAAGATCTAGATGTAACTATCTACTGAAAATGGTGCAGAAAACCAACACAAATCAAAGGTGAAAATGCTGGAAAAGGATCATAGGCAAGAAGCTCCAAAAACCAGGACACACAAGGGGATCCTGGGGGGAAATTCAACACAAAAATATAAAGGGAGTAAAATGTTGAATAAAATTATCCAAAAGGGCTATAAAATAGTGGAAAAAACCCTAAAAACAAATGCTGAAAATGTTTCACACTAGACTCCTCAACTCAACAATTCTCTTCCTAAATGATGGAGGTGTACTCTAAACCCTAGAGTTTTTTTCTTTCCTTAGCGAGAAACTACTAAGCAGATCTAGGCCTAGAGGGGGCTCGGGAAATAACAGGATCCCTTCCCTTTTCTGAAAAAATTGCAAAGTGTAGAAACTGACTTGAAAAGTGTGTTGGTGTAGGTTTTGGGCTAAAAAGTGCGTACTAGGTGTAAAAAAAGGGTCAAAAAGTGCGTTATGTTCCTACTTCTCCCACTCGTCATATTTGACCCGTATTATTCTGTCCCTTGCTCGACTAGTACCCGTGACCTGTGGAAAGATGTGAAACCCCAACAAAACATCAAATTTTCCAAAAAACAAAGGAGACATAAAAATATAAATTGAGAGGGCTAAAAATAGCTGGAAAAACATTGAAGATAGCTGAAACAACAATCACCGAGGTTCTGAATTACTGCACCAGTGGAGTCACCATTTATTTTATATAGAAATTCTTAGCAAGTGTATAAAAAATGCTTCACTTAAGTCACTGGTGACTGGTGACCCTAACAACAGAAAATGTCTGCTTCTATGCTTAAATTATGCAACAAAATGTGAGAAAAACTCTGCAAGAAAATATATGATGCAAGCCCAAAACATATAAAAACAGTAAATGAAAGTGCAATAACCCAATGGAGGACTTTAAATGAATAATAATTTTATTAAAACTCCCGGAGAGGAAAATTTACAACATGGGTCTGTAGATGGCTCCGTGGGATGGTTCCTTTTGATGTCCTTGTGCTTCAACGATCTGTTTCTCTCTCTCAACTTGCAATGGGCAAAAACCAAACAAAAGTAGATTGAACTCAAGTGGGAGCTCAAATGTGATAAGAAGATAGTGGTGACGATGAAAATGATCAAGGTGAAGAAAATGGAGAACCCTCTTATTTATAACAAAGTGTTGAGCTAAATTAGGAATTGGAAAATAATAAAATATTATTGACCAAATTAAAATCTTGCAGTTGAGAATACTTTATTATATTATGTCGAGAGGGAAAAAAATATTCAAAATGGTCAAATATATTTATTTAGAAAGTGGATGAAGTAATTAATAAATAAAAATGATTTATTAATCACTTTGTGAGAATTAAGAAAGAAATAATTATTAAATATTGGTTTAATAATTATTTCACAAGGAAAATATGGAATAAATAAAGGAATAATAAATAAATAGTGATTTATTTAAATATTCCAAGGCGATTAAGTCAAAATTAATTAATAAATAATTATCAAATAGTGATTTAATAATTATTTATAGAGAAAATTAATTAAATAATTATTTATAGGGTTTTTGAATTTTAATGAGAAATAATTTAGGAAAAATAGTTTACTAAATTATTTCCCATAGCGAAAGTGGTTTTACCATGGTAAAATTAATCCTACATGGTTTATTTTGATCCACCTAGTAATAAATGACTAGGTGATCATTTTTTGGGTGATAACAACCAATGATCACATTTATGACTATCCTATTTTTAATATTTTTTTTGAACTTCGACTTAGCCGTAGCAATGGCCTATTAAATTTCTAGTGTTCTATGCTTAGCACAATCACTTATTCCAATTCTTCAATTAGAAATCATTTCCAAATAAATCTAATCTTCTAATGAGAATAAGCAATTGTAGACAAAACAATAAATCCAATGCACAATAGAAGATAGCCAAGAGCAATAAGAAGAGACACAAGATTTGGTCAAAGACTAGGGAAAAACCCTTTCAAAATTCTTCTTCTATTAGATTGTCATCAAATTTTTAGTAGAGATATACAATGTTCCAATTCATCACTAAAGAGTAAAAGTCAAATATTTGACTATCCAAGAGACAAACCAACCAATATGTAAAAGATGAGGCCCAATGTCAAATTTGGTCAACAAGTCAAATCTACAAATTCTGTCAAAATCAACAATAACTAAACATGCCCTAACCAGTCCAAAATTCAATAGTCAAATTTGCTCCAAAAGGTTTGGTAAACCTACCAATAAATGATACCTTCCTTGCTGGTCAAACTTCAACCTAAACAATCAAAATTCTTCCCTCACAAATTAGATCAAAGTCAACCTTTGACATGCGAAAAACCTAGTTGCAATTCTGCGGTCAATGCTAGTAAAAGAAACCCAAAAAATTTTGATCAAACTACCTTTGAATTTGATCTTCCCAAACAAATCCAAATCTAGTCAAACCAACTCAAAACGATTCAAGTCAACAATGGTTAAAGTTTGGTCAAAGTCCCAAAACAAAAGATGAATTCAGCCAATCAGAAAAGACTCTCTCCTTCACACGTGTGAAAAGGTACATGTAATTTCAGAGCTATACGAGCCATATAAGGTAATAAATGAATGTGATCATGATGCTCTAAAGTGATATGCCATGTGCTCTTTTTATGTATGTCTTCGGGGGGTCGTTTTAGCTTGTCGAGGCCAACTTGTACTTTTGTGCACATGTGGGTTTCATCTTAAAAATTAAAATTTCCTTGACTAAATTAAATTATTCCAAGGGCTAGGAAGAGTATTTCTTGTTGAGGAAGGATTTTCAAATGAGGGAATTTGTCCCTGAGCTGGAAAATTAACAGTCCCTCTTAGCTAGGGAGAAATTTCGGAATCTCATCTAAAAAATCTCATCATCGTCATCAGTGAACCAATTCATATATTGTCTCTGCTCATCTCTACTCATCTACGGAACATTATTGAATCTAAATAATAAAAAAATTCACAGGGGAGCTCCAACTACCACCCTATATCCAAGGAAAATAGGAAGGACACTACTTACTGTGAGAGGTGAGGATCATAGTCTATCTTATTGTCTGTTGATCTTCCCAACTTGAACCTCAAGAGTCAATGATAGAACACCTACATCCAATCACTTGAGTAAGATACCACTTACCATAAATGGTAAGGATCACAGTCTATCTCAAGTCTCCTCACCCATTGACTAGATGGGCGGAAATCCCAACAAACCCAACTTGTTGGTAGGATGCCAACTGGGGTATACTCTTTTATTTCCAATGAGTGACAATAGGTAGGATACGACCTACAATGGAAGGAAAGAATCATGACCTATCCTATTGTCAGACAATAGGTAGGATATGACTTACTGTGGAAGGTAAGGATCATAAACTATATTATTGTCCAGAGTTCCCTAAACCCTAGAAGCTCTCAGGTCAATTCCTCTCCCTGTGAGCTCAAACAAGGGGGAATATCATAACTCAATGTCCTTGATTAGTTGTGACCCTTACCCAGGTGGGTCACATCCATCATTCCAAGCTGCTCTCTAAAGACCAAGAACTTCCTTTTTTATAAAGCCTCGGTGAGCGTGTTTGCTATCTGCTCGTCAGTTGTAATATGATGGAATCTTATGACTCCTCCCTACACCATGTCTTGAATATAGTGGTATTTTATCTCAATATGCTTGGAATTTCATGAAACATGAGATTCTATGCTAATCAAATCCCACTCTTATTGTCACAATATATTACTATCGTATCTCGAACCTACTCAAACGAGTCTCCAGAGAGCTTCCTCAACCAAAATGCCTCACAACTATCCATGCTAGAAACAATGTACTCTACCTCAGCCATACTTAAAGGAACATACTTCTGCTTCCTGCTGATCCAAGATATAATGAAAGAAGTGAAAATAAAGAAGCACGTTGATGTGCTCTTCCTATCAATAAAATTTTCGGCCTAATCAACATCAATGTACCCATGAAGTCTCATATCTCTCACATTATATCTCAAACCAAGATTAATTTTCCCATGCAAATATCTCAACACATGCTTGAAAACAACCCGATGTGCATGAAGAGTCTCGGTCATGAATTGAATCAAAGTGTTAACTGAAAAACATATGTCCGGATGGGTGTTCATAAGGAACATCAATGCCCCAATTAACTATCGATACTCAAGGTGATTCACCAAGTTAGTTCTTGCAACATATCCACATAACTTCTTGAAGTTTATCTCCATTGGTGTGGTCATGAACTTGCATTCTACCATTCCAAATATTTCCAATAGTTTCACAACATATTTTCCTTGAGAAAGGAAAATCTCACCAGGCCTTTGCTACACCTCTAAGCCTAGGAAATAGTGAATCAATCGAAGGTCTTACATTTTGAACTCAGAGGCCAACTCCCTCTTGCACTCGAGCATCAAACGCTCACTACCTGTCAAGAATAAATAATCAACATATAAAACCAAAATACGGTGCATACCTTGGACCACTTTTAAGTAGAGGTTTGCGTCGACATTTCTTCTAGTGAATCCAAGCTTCAATAGGTAGCTACCAATATGGGCATACCTAGCTCCAGAGGCTTGCTTCAATACATAAAGTGCCTTCTTTAACCTGCAAATGTGAGTCTTCATGTCATGTTATTCAAATCCATGTGGTTGCTAAACATATACTTCTTCTTGTAGTATGCCATGAAGGAATCCAGTCTTCACATCCATCTGGTGAAGTGTCCATCCCTGGATAACAATAAGGGAAACAATAAGTATTATAGTGTTATAAAGGGAAAAAGGTGAAAGTATGTCATCATAATATTATCCCTATTTCTGGGAGAAAACTCTAGCTGCAAACCTCGCTTTATATTTCTTAAAGCTTCCATCTTCTCCATACTTGACCTTGTAAAACCATTTAGAAGTCATAATAGACTTCCCTTTGGGTCTCAAAACCACTTCCCACATGTCATTCTTCATAATAGATTCATATTCCTCGATCGTAGTGTTATCGGGAAATCTAGTGTCCACTCGGAGCTGCTAGTCCCACTAAGATGGGTAGCTATCTTAGAAACAAACAAACCAAAACTACTTTCGCTTTCCTTTATGAGAAGTAGATATGAGGGGAACAAAGGACACCAACCTCAGTCTTGCGCTTGGTTCCTTGCTTGGTTCCTCTCCCTTCTGACAGATCTTTACCGCTCCTTCTTTGGTTACCCAGCTTCAAAGAGCACCTGTGGAATCAAAGCAGCATAGTACTATCGAAGAACAGAGATCTACATTCATAAACAATATAGGACCAGATATATAGTGATCGCACAAATGCATATATCATCAAACATACAAGAATGTGGAGGAAAACTTGAGTAGTTTTATTAATATCAAGAATAGCAAAGAGGATTACAACCCATTGTTCTAACCTAGCGTCATCCTCTTAGCATGAAAGCCCTTCTTCACCTCATGAAAAGCTTAGATCACCCAACACTATGATATTGCACCAGGAAACCAACAACACTTCCTTACAAGATACAAGATTCTAGCCTCTGGATCTCTGTGATGAGGGATCCATATATAGATGTTTGTAGGGGGGTGAGTGAGCTTCTGGGATTTTGATTAGTGTCCTCTCTCTAATATTTCTTGATTCCACTTGGAGATTGATGATCTCTTACTCATCCTTGGGCGAATTCAGAGAGGCAAGTGTCACAGGAGAAGTTTCTGGAAGATTCCATGATTATCCACCTTGCAAACTGTCTCTGCCATTTGTCTACTCTCGCCCATCGCACCCTATAGAAGGGATTTCCAGTATGCATCTCACTTTTTACTTTGAGTAGGTGAGATGCATCACACCCTCTGTATTGGGCAGTCTGTATGGTCCAGTTTTGACCAGTTCTGAGCAGTTTTCTGTGGAGAACTGCTGGGAGATGATGTAATCAGCTAACCTTGTTCCTTTAGGGCATGAAGTAACACTTTTAGGGACTTAGAAGCCTTTGGTTTATGGATATGTATGATTGGGGTTGAAGTGCCCAAAAATGTCTATAACAGTTGCCCCCTAAAGCATGAGGCCGTTAATCTTTTGATGTCGGGTGACATGCTTTATGATGAGGATCTGAAGTTTTTTTGAGCTGGAAGGCGACCTGTAATAAGATACAATACAATACATTATCTTCATAATATTTTTCATGATCTAGCTGAGGTGGGCATTCCCATGCTCAGCTTTATAAATTCATTTTCATGTACATAGGACAGACAACCGTCTGTTTAGCAGACTGATGATTCAGACGGAGTCATCATCTTTTGATTCAGATGATCATCTGTTCGGCAATGATGTACATTTGATGTCTTTATATTCTTGAATATATCGCAGCCCAGATGGATGAAACTAGATCCGAGGTCTTAAAAACTTTTCCAATCTTCGCCCGGAGTACAAGTCGTTCCATGTGAAAAATGTTCTGGATTCGAACATGGAAAGACATCGCCTAGTTACTAGCCAATGATGTAAGCCATTAACAGGCGCGAGAGGAATCACCGATAATGATGACCCTCAAGGTACTACAGTACAATTCGTGTGGTGTGAAAATGGGACTTGGCATCGAACACCATGCAAAATCTCTCGGTCGAAGGCCATTGATGTAAACATGTCGCCGAAAGTGAGAAACTTGCCATTGAGGCATGCAAGCTTCAAAGTACTGAAAGGGTTGTTCCTAGGTCGACTTCTTGGATAATGAGCTGATGTTGACAAGAAGCGGCCTGTCATAGGATGGCCTAAATGAATCCCACATCTATGACACAGAATGGAGCAAATGATTTTGGAGGTGAAAATGATCTGATGATACAGGGTTCAGGGTGGCGACCATGAAAGAATGGAGTGTGAATGTATTGCAGTGGATGAGACACAGGTGAATTCTCTGAGCGACTTCTCTTGAACATACCAGCGACACTGAAATGGATTGGTAGCGTTAACCCCAAAGATGGATGGTACGATGGACCAATGGTGATATGATCGGTGAACAAAATAACCCAACCCGACTCGTACGTGGAGTGAAAGTGTCATGTTCAAGAGTGACTTGCCACCAATAAAGTTTCTTCAAGTTTTCTTCCCAATTTTCCCCAGTCATTGCTGAGCAGTACCTCTTTATTTTTATCAAGCTTGAGGAGGATAACATATGCTTGTTCTATAATTCGCCCTTCGGGTGAACTCGTCGCTATTTTTTAATGAGCCTAGTGACAGTGAAACTTGTTCTCGTCCATTTGGACAAGTTTGCCGCTATTGATTTTAACGAGTTTAACGACAATGATAACTTAGTCCTTTTTCAATTTTAGAGAGTCTGAAAAGGGACGGAAAGGAAACTCCAATAATCCTTTTTCGTCATATAATATCTTAAGTCCGAAAAAGTATAAAATAATGTGAAAGGGATGAATTTTCGATAGTTTTAATGAGCCAAACAAGACAAGTGCTCGATCTTTTTGTGTAATAATCCCTTATGTCCAAAAAGATTAAAATCTAGAGGAGGGATAGCACTTCCGGTAGCTTTAACGAGCTGGAGAGGCCAATCGCTCGACAATCTTTTCATATTTTATGAGTCAGGTGAAAAGAGCTTAAAGGAGACTCGTTTTTTGAGGAACGAGTGATAATTTCGGGTAGCAGCTAATTCCAGGTAAGGTATGGAATTTTCCAATCGCGGCAGTGTCACAAGGATGGCTAACATAATCACTCATTGCAGATGTTCCTCAAGAGGGTAAACAATCAAATGGAGGCGTACAATCGGCTAAAACTAAGTGGAGGTGATGATGAGAACACAACCAAGGCTCAAAAGCTGATTATAATGTGTTCACAATGGTTATTTACTGGAGATTGGTTAATTTTATAATGAGCTTAAGCTCTGGGGGAAACATTTGCTCATTACTTAGGTTTAATTTTTAACGAGCTTGAACTTCACATAAAAACTGCTCGTGCCAATCATATAATAAGGATATCTCATCGATAGATTCCATTTTTTATGGAGCTTGCACCTTTTGAAGCTTTGCTCAGCATGCCTCTCGCATGCAAGCTAGGAGTGAC
Source organism: Pinus taeda (assembly GCA_000404065.3). Taxonomy (NCBI): domain Eukaryota; kingdom Viridiplantae; phylum Streptophyta; class Pinopsida; order Pinales; family Pinaceae; genus Pinus; species Pinus taeda. The sequence continues at coordinate 86,219 of APFE031260584.1, forward strand.
CAACTACTATCCTAGGGGTTAGTTAACTACTAAGGTCAGGTAGGAAAATTTTTCCTTTACTTCGCCGATGCCATTTGGTCCGTGCAAAGGTGAATGGTAGATTTGACCACTCACCCAACTTAAGCAGTTGAAGTCAGCGGAACTACAGTTAGCGTTACGCTGGTCACTTTTCACTTGCTTGCAAAAGGTTTGCATGCCCCCAAGCATAGCGAAGTAGAGTTTCTAGGTTACCCTTCAATTTGCAGACAAAACATTTGTTCTATCGGGAAAGGCCTACCTTCTAACAGAGATATCTTATTCTGGTCTAATTCCCTCTTCCTATACAGACGTGTATCGGACTAGTCATATATCCTTCACAGAAACCTACTCTATGCTTAGAGTTTTCCTGCTGGAACAGGCCGGGGTGCATGCCCCCTGGGTTTCAGTCATGCCCTCCCGAATTACTCACGTTCTTCAGGTGGATGGACTAGAGATTGATGAGACATTCCTTGCATGAAAAGACCATTTAGGGATGGCATATGACTATTAGCTATGTGTGAGCCGGGGAACGAAAGCTGGTCTATGAGCTGGACCACTCGGCCTTCATGCGGAAAAGACATTACTCGGAAGAGTGAGGAAACAATGGCTCCCACACAATAAATATAGTCACGTCCAAGGAGTAGATTATAATCTAGGGGCTCTTGGACTGCCATTACGTTCATATAAATGGTTTTCCTTCTCAACATTATAGGCACATTGGGAAGGATCCCTAACAGTCGACTGGTTCCTTAGTCAAAGCCTGTCAGATTTCTCATCTCAGGCATAAGCGATGGCGAACCAAGCACTTTCCAAGCAGTCGAGGAAAGGATACCCACAGAAGCCCCTTCATCTATGATGGTACCGACTATGACCATTCTGTAAGCTTGTACAATGATTTAGAATGGTACACTAGCTGGTAAACAGGGTCTGCCTAGTAGATTCCAATCGAAGGAAACGACTAGGCTACTTGGATGTGGGACCGAATAGACTGCTAGATATGACTCTGACGAACTTCCTTCCTGCGGTAAAGGAACGGGTAGATTTCCCACATGTTCATTGGAGTTTTTGTTTACGAAAAGAATTTGAACAGTGTCGTTCTTGTTCTTTTCGGCGACTGTATCATCTGAAGATGGACCTTCTGAAGGCAAGACCGGGTCAACTGCCACCTTGACCTTTTGAATTTCGTTTGGTGTGGATTCAGAGGGTTTATCTTCTATGATAGATGCTTCGACCGACCACAATGGCGTATCAACCAGATTCTCAACTAGTGATGGACTCGGCAAGAGTTTCTTGTATCTAGGAGGGAGTTCGTAGCGGTGAAGCAGGACGGTTATCCAAAACTCTTTTAGCTTCGTCTAGGAAGGGACAACGGTGGACGATGTGATCGCCTTCACACAGTTTACAAGGAAATTTACATTTCCTTTTCTGTCCAGATACTTCGCTTTCACTAGTTGACGGTGTACTTTCAACATGATCAGAGGTTGATGACACCGGATTGTGCAAACGAGGAGACCAATCTCTTAAGATCCGAGGGATGCAAGGACAATCTCGATGATAGTGGTCTCATTTGCAAATGACACATGGAGATTTAGGCTTGGATGGTGCAGTGTGTGGATTTTCGCTAGACGATGCACGATTGCCCCTTTTTGCCTTTGGCTCCTTCTTCTTCTTTTCCTTCTTCTCCTTCCCCTTCTTCTCCTTCTTAGTCACTTGATTTTCAACTTTACCAGCTTCATCAAGCAAAGAAGAAGGAGGAGAGGGAGAAACAGATGAAGTAGAAGGTTGGGGGGTAACTCTAGTATCATCTAGTTGCTGACTTGATTATTCAGGTTTCATGAAGTTCTGAACGACGGAGGTTGAGAAGAGCCATATTGGCAAGCCAATCGTCAATCCTGGAAGTGACAATGTGGCCATATGAGGTGTGCCAACATCTCCCCAAGAGGAGAAAGGACTAGGATTTACTCCAAGGGGAAATCCTTGGTTGGTGGACTCCATTTTTCTCAACCTAAGACCAATGTGAGAATAGTGATATTACTCCAATTAAAATAAATTTTAGACGCTTTGACACAACTTGTTTTTTCAATTTTTAAGAGTCGAGAAAAAACAAAAGATGACTCTAGTCGTCTTTGATTTTTAATGAGCCTGAAGTGACAAGTGCTCAGATGGACCTTTTCCTTTAAGGAGTCTGAAAAGGAATGAAAGACACTACTCTGGAAATCTAGACAGAGGGATTACCAAACCAATCGCAAAACTGCAGAATGCTTTTTATGGTAGGGCAGTCAATATTCCCGAATGTTGTGTTCAGTGCATTGTGATCGATAGGGCGACAGACACGGCTTCCTAAGGATAAAGGATATAGCCTATTCTGGTCTCCCAATATATAATCGATGGTACGTGGGAGCACAAGTCCGTATTGGCACTTGTCATCTCAAAGAGGAGGAATCACCCAACCAGCAATGAAAGCGATAGTTACCAGGCTATACGACACCTGAATACTTCTCTAGCCTAGACTTCTGAATGTTGTGCGTTAGGTTCCAAAGCATTTTTATGTTCATTGAATTTATTTTAGTTGATCTTTCTTAAGAAATTTGCCTTTCAGGTTCACCGCGTGATGTAGATATATAATTCCTAAAATGCAATCGAAGATGATAAACAATCATTTAATCTTCTTTTTGCAATGAAAATCCTAGCTACTAAGGAAAGAGAAATGAAATTCTTTCAACATAGAGCACAGAGCACACACTAGATGCACTGTCCTAAATCAAAACAACAAGCAATCTAAATGCAAATGCACATGCATGTATTTGTTTTCAGCCTTCTTAATATGTGAATGACAAGAAGAATGCTAAGTACAAATCTGAATTATCTTTTCAAAGCGACAATACTAACAAATTTTCTTCAAAATACGAAAGGAAGATAATGACGACACTTTGCGATTTTAAATTGAAAATTGTTTTCGACACTTGAAAAACTACTAATTCAAATAAAATACAAGAGTAACAGTATAATCGACCATCAAGAACAATAGGATTATTTTCTACGACTGGAAATGACACTCGCGACACTTCCAAATCAAGAAACGACATTCCGATTACGCTACTTCTTTGTAAAAGAGAACTGAAAATGGCACACAATACACAAAAACATTCACAGTTCTTTGCACGATGGAGGCGGAGTGATGGAAAGGAAGGGGGTTTCCATAGAGGCGTACTATCACAGACAACAAAAATCCTGAATAAAGCTGAAGAGAGTGAACAAAAAACCAAAATCTGGAAGTAGAAGAGGTCATGTCTGATCAGCGCACCTGTAACACAAGGAAAGTGCGATGCAACGCACCTACTGCACACGGGAGGTGCGATGCATCCAGATTCCCAAGAAGAGAAGGTGCGATGGTTTAGGGACGAGACTTCAACTTGGTTCTTGGTCATAGTTTGCAACTTAGTTCAAGGATTTAGGCCGAGCAAGTGATGTTCAGTAAATATAAATCACAGGGGCTGATCTAATGAGGTTACTAGAGCCACCACTAGGGCAATTATAATTTTTGCAAATTGGTTGTTAAATTTATAAACAAAACCTGGAGATAGAATGGAGCAACATTGATCTACTTTGCACTTGCATAGCAAATGCAGTTTGAAGGCTAGCTGGCTTGACTTCAGGCTCTGTCTGTAAGTTTATAAAACAAACAAATATAGACAAGCAAACAAGCTACTCGCTCCCTAGTGGAGTCGCCATTTTGTTATCGGGAAATCTAGTGTCCACTCGGAGCTGCTAGTACCACTAAGACAGGTACCTATCTTAGAAACAAACAAACCAAAACTACTTTCGCTTTCCTTTATGAAAAGTAGATAAGAGGGGAACAAAGGACACCAACCTCAGTCTTGCGCTTGGTTCCTTGCTTGGTTCCTCTCCCTTCTGACAGATCTTTGCCGCTCCTTCTTTGCTTACCCAGCTTCAAAGAGCACCTGTGGAATCAAAGCAGCATAGTACTATCGAAGAAGAGAGATCTACATTCATAAATAATATAGGACTAGATATATATTGACCACACAAATGCATATATCATCAAACATACAAGAATGTGGAGGAAAACTTGAATAGTTTTATTAATATCAAGAATAGCAAAGAGGATTACAACCCATTGTTCTAACCCAGTGTCATCCTCTCAGCATGAAAGCCCTTATTCACCTCATGAAAAGCTTAGATCACCCAACACTATGATATTACACCAGGAAACCAACAACACTTCCTTATAAGATACAAGATTCCAGCCTCTGGATCTCTGTGATGAGGGATCCATATATAGATGTTTGCAGGGGGTTGAGTCAGCTTCTGGGATTTTGATTAGTGTCCTCTCTCTGATAGTTCTTGATTCCACTTGGAGATCGATGATCTCTTACTCATCCCTGGGCAAATTCAGAGAGGCAAGTGTCACAGGAGAAGTTTCTGGAAGATTCCATGGTCATCCACCTTGCAAATTGTCTCTGCCATTTGTCTATTCTCGCCCATCGCACCCTACAGAAGGGCTTTCCAGTATGCATCACACTTTTTACACTGAGCAGGTGAGATGCATTGCACCCTCTGCACTGGGCAGTCTGTATGGTCCAGTTTAGACCAGTTCTGAGCAGTTTTCCATGGAGAACTTCTGGGAGATGATGTAATCAGCTGACCTTGTTCCTTTAGGGTGTGAAGCAACACTTTTAGAGACTTATAAGCCCTTAGTTTATGGACATGTATGATTGGGGTTGCAGTGCCCAAAAATGTCTATAACAATACTGCAGCAGTTGGAACAACCAAGATCCAAGCAGATCTCGGAAAAATGAGTGGCTCAATAGGAAGTTATGCACAAGGTCAAAGTACAGGCGCAAAGATAATTTTGTGGTCGTCACAAGATGTGTGAGTCTTCCCCTTTCCTACAGGTTCAGTCCACGTTGACACCGAGGAATAGCGTGCCCTCCCTGATAGAGTCCCGAAGATGGGCCTGAACCTTTCCCCAATGCAACTGGAATCATTGCATGCACTATTACAGGGAGTCATGGAGGAAATTTGAATTCGGGAACAATGAGCACTTAGTGTTGTCAGAGAAATCAAGGTTAATAATCAGTAGTTGTTCACTGAGAAGATGCAGGTTCTACAAGAAAAGGAGGCACTCCAAGCACACAATTCATGACTTGAGTCAACTGTCGTGGAGGCATGAATAATAGTGCCTGAGTTTCATATTCCCGAGGATACACAGACAGAAGCGACGATTAGAATATTAGTTGCTAGTGTGCGCAAGGCCAAAGATGAGGTTAATCGAGTTTAATTTGAACTCAACATGAAGATCATGGAGCTGTAATTGAAGGCACAACCCATGACTCCACCGGAGGTGTGGGAACAGTGCGGAGATGTGATCAAGGAAGGACTAGCTACTCTGGATGCCACAGTTGTAGACTGCACAACAGTATTTGAGAAAGCCATGGAGTTTGTCACCAATCTACAGGAAGATCCAAACGTGAAGACACTGAATACACAGATCAGGGAGCTGCAGCAACAGTATGACGAAGTTAGGGCAATGGCCCGCTCAATCGCACCAGTGCTACGCCTTGCAAAAGTGCAGGAGGGGAAGCAACTCCTCACATAGGTAGAGGCAACAAAGAAAAAGGAGGCCTTGCTTAAGGTTGGGTTGGAGCCTTGGTTAGAGGAGGCTTATCAAGTAATGACCAATATTCAAGATAAGCTAAAGGGATTGTAGCAAACGCAACAGACAATGAGGTTGATGGCCGAAGTACCAGGCACCAAAAATTTTGTTGGGGAGATCAAGCAAGCAGCCACTCAGAGCACTGCTAAATTTGTTGTGATTCAAGTGGAGCTGGGGGATCTTCGCAGCAAGATTGTCGCGCCAACTAAGTGACTCGAGGGCGAGGCATGAATTTTGTGTTGGGGGCTTGTTGGGATGGGGTCCACTAGGTCAGTTTTGAGGTTAAGATAACCCAAGTTTTGATGTAATTTTTGTAAATGATGTACAGTCTCCACGATTTGTGGATGCGGAGCGCGTAGATGGTTAGGAGTCAAAGGGATTTTAGCCCCTTTTTTATGTAAAAGTTGAGTCAGTTTTGAGATCCACCTATGGTCCACAGACCATGGGATTGTATGTAAAAGGCTATAAATAGGTGTGTCTTAGAGATTTTAAGGCATAATGATGTTAGTTATGGGTCAATAAGAAGAAAGTGATAGCACAAAAAAGAGGGTTAGATAGGAGAGAAAGGCTCTAGAACTGAGTGCTTAGGGACCTAGGTAGAGTCCACAACTTAGTGCGCAGACCCCTGCAGCTAAGTGCATAGGGTAGTTTTGAATATGTAAATCTAAACTGAAGATCAATAAAGAATATTATTGAAGAATTCATGTGTATATATGTTTATTTCTGTTTACTTCTGTTTACGATATATGATGTGGATGGTTAATGTGTTTATGAAATATTGATCTAATGATGTGCGATTCACTTGAATAAGTCTTAATAAATGTACACAATGCATGTTAAGTACTTTCGTGGAGACTGGGATAAAATCAGTTATGTTTATTAAATACTTAAAGTAGATCTGTGTGAGCTCTGATCTAGGGTTGTTTTCCAGTGCACAGTAGTGGATGAATAGATTATTAAGGGCCCGAAAAGACTTATCATGGACCTTTGCAAAGGTCCGAAGGTTGTTTTAACAAAGTTGCAGTGTCGAGCCTTAAGGGCTTATAGATCTGCGCGAAGGCAGATCTAGGGCACTAAAAGACATCACATTGATCTCTGGATGTAGAAACTTGGTTCCAACATCCCCCCATACTGCTTCGGGTGAGACTACAGCCTACGCTACACGGGTTGTTTCCGAAAGGGCTAGTAGTGTAGGGTTTTGTTGGTTGGTGCAACTAATTCTGAACCTCAGTTAAGACCCCCGAAGTCAATATGCACCATTCAACATAATATTCATTATATTTGTCACAAGCCACAATGATGCATAGAGCATGCATAAGGCATCATGAATACTTGCTTTTATGTGGTATGACTAATGTGTTTTGTTTTCAAGTTGTTAGTTTAATGACAAAGAAGTGTTCCTAATCGACTTGAACTCGTTTATCTTCATGAGGGTTTGACATGAGTTTGCTTATGATGGCATTGGTGGACTTTTCCCATTGTGTTTAATTTTATTACAACTCCTTGCTAACATTATTTAGATGTTCTTCATACATACCATTGCATTGAAATAGCAAGTGCTTTTCATTTTCCATACTTTAGATTACAATAGGCAAGCCATAATTGGAGGGTTCACACTTTTAATAGAGAAATGTCTGCTTGGGCCTTTCATTGAATCATGGGGTTTATTTTAACTAGATACCCCTTTTTATATCCCTCAAGACCTATAAACCCATTTGTATCCTCAATCCCCTCCAATACCTACAACATATTCACTTTATTTTTCATGATTTAAAACCCTCATTTATTGATGAATGTGGTAGTATATGATCAACAAGTTAAATCCCCCATGCATTGAAAAAAATTATGAAATTGAAAAGCAACAAATGTTCTTGTTAACATGTTGCTACCACAATAATAAATTAATTGTTGACATAAAATCTTAATAATATTTTTTGGCCATATTCTCTTACAATAGAGCTAGGTTCTTCTATTCATTAGTCATAAAAACTAGAAGTTAGCATTTGTTGTATATACACATTCATGTTAAAATACCATCATATTCCTTTTAATATTCAGTAGCATGAGGAAAAATAATTCAAGTAAATTAATAAGAGTTATCCTCAATTGGTCCAGATTGGATCTTTACATTATTTGTAATCCATATGGAAGCTTTTTAGATTGGAAAAGGTGGAGGAATCAACTCATAGGACTATGCTTACTAGCGGGTCCCAATTTGGTGAATTGGGGTTCGAAACCTTTCAGAAGAAATTTGAGGCATCGAACGATGTTTTTTGGTGGGTAGAAAATTTCCATTTAAGTGCCACACCTTTTAGCACTATTCTGCACACATTTATTTTTCCAATGGTGCAAGAATCGCCTTAATCAGATTTGTATGCAAAAGTTATGCCCCTCGAAAGTCGACCTTCTTGTTTTGACTACCGTAATTTAAGAGGATGCCACGTCAACCCCCATTACTAATGGAAAAGATAATAGCCACATGATCATGATGAAGAAAACTCTAAAAGTGTTAATATTATAACTCTAGTTAAGGGTTGAAAGGAGTCAAGCCTAACTACTAGTGGGCTATTACACTATGTTATAATTGGGCCACTAGTATGAAAAAGGGTTCCCTTCTATTTGAGTGCATTTTGTTCCAATGGTGAGCAGAGTAGCGAAGAGTGGAGAGGGAGAGATAAAAAAGGGAGGGTTTGTGCACTATGGCAACCCATGGACCACATGCATCATTTATTTGTATTTGCATCCATTTTCCATTCAGAAAAAAGAATAGAGCAACCTCACCTTCCACTTGAGTTTTCTCCTGAAAAAGTTCCAATTATTATACCTTGTGTTAATTTGTGGTTTATGAGTATGCAATAAATAATAATTAAAAAATCTATAAATCGAAAGAAAAATAAACCTTATAATATAAATTTTATATTTTATAATATATTTTACTAAATCTATTATGATGAATTGTTTAATAATAATATATGCAACCATCCTCAATTAAATTATCTTATACCTAAAAAACATTAATTCTCGATCTAAATGTCATTAAATGAGTTATTGAAACACAAATTTTAAAAATACAAACACACTTCATTAATATGGAATCCCATTAGTGTATATCCATTCTATTGCAAAAGCAATACTAGTAACTCTAGAATTGTGTTTTCTCTAGAATAATATTAGTTTTTTATTTACCATCAATAAAATTCCAAAAAATACTCTAAATCGCATTTTCTCTCGAATAATATTAGTTTTTTATTTACCATCAATAAAATTCCAAATATTCCAATCTAACATTTTAGTAAAAGAAATAAGTTCTCCTAACAAAAACCCATAAAAAATATGCTCACATGGAATTCATTATACAAATAACCAAAAGAGCATATCATAATGTATGTGTATATTACACCTAATAATAAGGTGTTTGGACTTTTAGACTAATAACAAAAAAATCATATCTTAATGTATGTGTATATTGCAATACATGCATCAATAAAAAGGTGTTTTTCCTAGGCAAATATGAAGTTTTTGACATGTCATTAATTCCTTTAAGTAGGAAATGCAGACAAAAAGGGTTCCGCACCCACCGAAAACATTGGATAAGTTAATATATTGAAGGAATGAAGCAATCCAAATAAATCTATTCATTTGTGTTGAATAAAGATCGTGCATAATTTAAATGCCAAAGAATCCAAGTTCGAGACAATCACTATATCTTTAAGATTCTGCATGGAACTTCTTGGAAGCTTTGAAAATGATGGGATATGAGTACTAAATTCAAGGGACTTAATTTTAAAGAAAACGAGAGCAAGAAGACATGGACCACATATCTTGTCAATATTTAGTTTTAAGTTTTATGTTATATATTTGGTCTCTTAGATGTAAGAATATTTTTTTTGGGCGGTGAAGTTATATCTGTTATAAATAAATAATTAATTTAAGAGGGTAGAGTATGTTATTTTTCTAGATTTTAGGGGTCATATTGCTCCGTGTAGGTGGGTAGGAGGTCATTAACATTAAGAGGTCACAAGTTCAAATTTAAGAAGGCAATATCAATTTATTGAGTCACCCTAATAGTTAAAACCCTGTGTTTCCTTTTAAGAGGTCACAAATTTAAGAGATCATAAGTTCAAATTAAAGAGGGTAGAGTATGTATATTAAATACTTTCCTTATTTAAACTTGGTATTCATCCATATAACTAGCAGCAATATATAATATGGTAACAACGTAAACTCAACACACAAACATATCAACCATAAGCATTATACACATGAGACACAAGGTTTTTCACATGGAAACCCTTGTGGGAAAAAACCACAAAGCTTATTGTCATCGTTGATGTAAATAGAAGCACCTAATCTATTACATCAATCTGTTTTGTGAGAACCCACTCAGAGGAAGCATCAACTCCCTTTGATTGTTTTCTAGAACCAACTAGTGGGAAGCACCAACTCCCTATGTTAGTAGACACCTGTTCAGTTACCAAAAGCACCATATGAGGCACCAACCTCATGAATTTGTTGCAAGCACCAACTTGCAGCTCCTTGGATTTATGCAAGCACCAACTTGCAACTCCTCAGATTTATGCAAGCACCAACTTGTAGAAGGCACCAACCCCCAAGCCTTCTCAAGCTCTACTAGAGATGGAAGCACCAACTTCTTGTATTGCAGGCACCAAACCACACTTAAACAAGAATTGGTTGTTCTTTGTAGTTTAGCAGCAACTCTACCTGATAATAGCTTTTATTTTTTGTCACTCTACTATACTTTGCAGTGCTCTGCAACACTCTTAAGCAACCTTCTCATCTACTTAACAACAATAGTCACTCAGCTCTTGGCCTCTCAGCTCTTCACAGCACACAGTCTTCTCTTGGCCTCGCTTCACACAACACAAGCTCATCTCTTGGACATATTCTCTCAACAACATACACACCACCTTTCTCACTTGGTGTAGGCACCTCTACCTTCCACACGACACACAGACACTTTAGGCCTTTACACACAAAGCACACAGACTTTTCACACACATAGTGTTGCACTTGGGGTCTCTTCTTTTCTTCTTAGGCACTTCGGACCTTTATATACAAAACTAGCTCATTCACAACCTCTTACAGTAGTGCACAAACAGATCCGTTTTTATCTAAAGCTCTCAGACAACTATTTTTCATTCCCCCCTTTGTTCATCAAAGTTCCTGAGTTTTGTTCTTTTGTAGTTCACCCCTAATCAATGTTGCCTCTGTCGATGTTGCGACATTGTCCTTAGGCATTACGGCACATTGTACGTTGGCATGGCCTCTTCATGTTGTTTTTGCGTCTGCCACTGGCTAGACCACCTGCATACTCAACCTAGGCACAATCCTCTCTGTCTGCAGTTATCCCATCGCTGAGACTCACCATGCAATTCAAGGCTCACAAAGATTTACATTATTCAAGCATGGCTTCTCTGTACATTAGGCATGGACATTCTGTAATTCATGCATGAGATATCTTCTGCCATCAATCTTATAGCTCTTCATTCAAAACCACAATTGTCAATTCATACAACCATTAATACATCTTTGTATTGCTGCTCTATCAAAGGATTTACACTATAGAGCACTGCCGAAGCGTTTTCCTCTATCAAAACTTCATTCATAACCGAACATGTGAAACCAATGAATTCTGATCATTCTTGGTCCTTTTTTTCTATCCCCTTTTTCGAATTCCCCTTCATAGGACTGGGGGTGGTAACTGATGGCTAAGACTTGAGGAATAAGTCCTTTAGATGCTCTCGGGGGCCTTTCTCCTTATGTTAAAGCTTTGCACCTTTGATTTTCTGTTTACTTCATAGCCAGTGACTAACACTATCATAGCCCTCTATATTGGCGTATTTCATTGATGTCAATGGGTCAACAATCAGAGATTTCCGATCGCCACTCTCTGATTTCCTAGCTCCCTCCTGCTTAGTCCTTGTTGTGCATTTCTCACCACAAGACCGAAGGTTGTGACCTAAGGCTTAACCTTAAGGCGCTAAGGCCTGTAGTCCCCTGTCCAGGGGCCTTTTTCCTTTTATAAAGCACTGCACCCTTGGTTTTTTGCCTTTCCTCTAGACCATGCGCTTACCACAACGGAGCTCCTTATCGACGATTTCCACTTTGTGACAATGTGTTTTCGATTGAAAATCGCCAATTGTTGACATGACGTCATCACCTGCCACGTGAAAATGTAAGAATTTTTTTAATTTAAATTATTTTTATTTCTATATATAAAAATGGTATAATCATGTTATTTATGATTTTAGAAAAACATGTTATTATTATATTTTTGTTTTAAATGTACATAACACAAATATAAATGAAATACCAAATTATGTACCAAATGAATATTATTAATTTTTGTAAATTCTATATTAAATTAATGAATACATATCTCCCTCATATAAAAATTATTTTTCCCTTATTTATAATTAATTTATTTTATATAAAATTTAAAAAAAATCAAAATGCCCCAATTAAATTTATTTATATTTAATTTTAATAAAATTATATTTTTAAACGTATTATATTTAATTTTTTAATAAAAATATTATATAATGATTAAATCAAAATACGTGATTCGACACATATTGTTTTAGTATTTTTTACCTACCAATAAAAATTCAAATTTGCATTTAGTAAAAAAAGTTAAATATATTTTATATGTGACATGAAACGCAATAACCAAATATATATATATATATATATACATGCATCTATAAAAGGTGTTTCGACTTTAGCCAAATATAAAGATTTCGATATGGATGAAAGGAAGATAGTTCAAGACAAAAAGGAGTACAAAATCACATATAGCTTTGAATAACAAGGGATAGAGAAAATAAGGGTAATATATTGAGGGAATGAATAATTTAAGGAAAAAGAAGCATTCCAATTAAATATATTTAATTGGGTTGAATAAAGATCGTGCATTATTAATTCCAACGATCTTTAAGCGTGCCTTCTACATGGAACCTTCAAGCTTTGAGAAGCATTGGATATGAGTTGCAAATTCAAAGTATTTTGATTTTTTTTTAATGAGAGCATGTAGACATGGAGATCATTCTTCAATGATATTGGAATTTATAAAATATACGATAAATCAGGAGAAATATGAAATGCAATATATATATTAATACATATTTTTTTGACATTTGGCTTTCATTTTCTAAGAGTTTTCTTGGATTTTTTTATGAATGTTGGCTTTCACTTGAAGCTTTTTGTCGTCCACTCAAGTAAAGGGTCAAATTCACATAATCTCAAAGGATTATGTTTCCAACATCCTCCCCTCTCGCTTAATTTGAAGAGGTGTATGTAAGTCTAAGAAGAGAGCTAAAATACAAAAGTGTATGGCAACCAATGGCTAGATGTGCTCTCTAAAATGGTGCTTTAAGGAAGACCACAAACCAAAAGAGGCAGCAGAAGTTGAAGTCTTCTATTGTTGGTGGTTTAAGGTTGACAACCAACTCTTGAAGTAGTTTTTAGAACAATTTAGAATCTAGCAAGAAGTTGATCTCTTCTGTGAAATGGAAGTATTCTACCATGAGTGGTTTACGACAGGCCACCGACCAAATCATTTTCATGGAACATGAGTTTGTTTTGGCTATAACTATGACTTTGGAATTGGATGTCTTTGGCATTAGGCTCTGGCTCCAAGATTTTGTTCAGTTTATGGCTTAGGCTCACTTGATATAACTTTGAATCTAGTGATTGATCATCAATTCTCTCCCCTGTTAGATAAAAGGTGAGAAGATGAAGATATGCCCACTGCAAGGCATGTAAGTACTCGTGAATGAACTTTGTGGTATGACTGATATATCTCCTTGGTTGTTGAAGACCATTGCCAAGAATAAATACATCCAGGGTGAATCTTTGTTCTTGCATGAGTCTTGTGTTTGGAGCATCTATCAGAACAATGAGTATGTTTTCCACAATGCTCAAAAGGGTGACAGTAAAAAAGTTGATCTTTCATGTTGCCAACTTGAACAAAGTTAGCATTTGACAATCTGAAGTGGCTAGGGAAGAGGAGCAAGTGAAGATGAGTTGTCTTGAAGAAACCCAACACTCTGAAACTGGATGGGTTTAGAGTAGTTGAGAATGTGAAAGAACACTTCTTTCTCATACCCAAGACCAGTTCGGTGATTGCTGTCGATGACTTATTCCCAAGGTCTAATGATGGGCTTGGGAATTGCAAGCAAAACATTTGCATCTTCATGTGAATCTGCTCCTAAAGTGACCTCACCAATTTGATCAAGTGTGGGTTGTTGATGGGAATCAACCTCAAATAATGAATTTTCCTTAACAAGAACCAATTCAGAATGTTGATTCCTTTGTTGTAATTGATTTTGTCGGAACTGTGACTTAAGGTGGAGAAACTCAATCTTCTCTTGTGCATCTTGTAAGTAGATTTGAATATCAATAAGAGCAACTTTACAAATTTTAACAATGTTATCAATAGTAGATGTATTAGAGTGTTCAATGACTCTAATAATCCATCAATTTTAGCCAATTTCTTAACATATCAAGCTCAACAAATGGAGGGCATCGAATTTAACTAAAAATGCGCCCTTTTACAATGGAAATTGATTTTAAATTTTGAGAAAGGTTTGTCTCCAAGAAATTCCCAAAAATCAAGTTTTAGAAGAAACCAGAATCGGGAAGTGGATGTATTGAATCAACTCTTGATCATAACAACATTTTCAAGCCTCTAATGAAGTTGATTTAATGGCCATATCATTAAGAGTCCACCATGACCAACTTCAAGTGGCCAAGAAGTTATTTAATGCTAAGGGCCTAGTGTGGGGGAATTTCCATAAAAAAAATGAGGAGAAATTATATACAAAAGCTTTGAACTATGTACATGTGGAAGTAAGTAAAAGTGAATGTGAAATCCATAATCACAATAAATCCAAGGCTATCATTGGGAACCCTTGCACTGTTGGGATGGGGTCCCCTGGGTAAGTTTTCAGGTTAAGATAACCCAAGTTTTGATGTAATTTTTGTAAATGATGTACAGTCTTCGCGATTCATGGATGCATAGCGCGTAGATGGTTAGGAGTCAAAGGGATTTTAGCCCCTTGTTTATGTAAAAGTTGAGTTGGTTTTGAGATCCACCCATGGTCCGTGGACCATGGGATTGTATGTAAAAGGCTATAAATAGGTGTGCCTTAAAGAGTCTATGGCATAATGATGTTAGTTATGGGTCAGTACGAAGAAAGTGATAGCGCAGAAGAGAGGGTCAGGTAGGAGAGAAAGACTCTGCAGCTAAGTGTGCAGAGATCTAGGTAGCGTCTACAACTAAGTGTGCAAACCCCTGCAACTGAGTGCGCAGGGTAGTTTTGATTTTGTAAACCTAAACTGAAGATCAATAAAGAAGATTATTGAAGAATTCATGTGCATATTTGTTTATTTATGTTTGTGATATATGTTGTGGATGGTTAATGTGTTTATGAAATATTGATCTAATGATGTGCGATTCACTTGAATAAGTCTTAATAAATGTACACAATGCATGTTAAGTACTTTCGCGAAGGTTGGGATAAAATCGTTTATGCTTATTAAATACATAAAGTAGATCTACGTGAGCTCTGATCTAGAGTTGTTTTCTGGTGCGCATAAGTGGATGAATAGATTGTTAAGGGTCTGTAAAGACCAATAGTGGACCTTCACGAAGGTCTGAAAGTTGTTTTAAAAAAGTTGCAATACCGAGCCCTAAGGACTTATAGATCTATGCAAAGGCAAATCTAGGGCACTAAAAGACATCACACTGATCTCTGGATGTAGAAACTTGGTTCCAGCATCCCCCCATACTGCTTTGGGTGAGACTGCAGCCTACACTATGCGGATTGTTGCCGAAAGGGCCAGTAGTGTAGGGTTTTGTTGGTTGGCACAGCTAACTCTGAACCTGGGTCAGGACCCCCTAAGCCAACAAATGGTTATGTTCCTGGGACCGGGATCTGCTTGAAGGAAATGTACGATGTCGCATCACTGGAACCTGATGAATAAAGTAATTGAAAAGTGGCTAGATAGAAAAAATCACGAATTCACGATGCAGGAAAACAAGAACCCGCACTTATCAGAGGAGCAGTGGTTGGATAGGTATTTGTATACGGAGATACAAAAAAATTTCTTTTGCACCTTCCAGATCGAATTATACGAGTGGTTAGCCAAATTAGCAGATGGTCAAGGGAGGTGGAAGCTTAATGATCCAATAGTGTGGACTCCAGAACTAGTATGATGATTAGAAGCCTCTGAAGACAAAATCGTGCAGGATGTCGATCACTAGCTTGATCGAATTATAGGAGGATTTGTTACAGAATTTGCAGTTGATACCTCAGTCAGCTACAACGAAGTGTTGCGACGATTTTTCAAAGGATTGCGAGGTAATTATTTAAGATCTTTGAGTACCTGGATTAAGATGATGTTATGTGAAAAACGAGTTATGCCATTTCCTTGATGTTCAAAGCTACACAAAGTGGAGAATTCTTCAGAGATCAGGTCCTGAATATAGCCCATAGATTGGACCTCCTTTGAGCGATGACAAGGGAGCAGTACAGGCCTCACCATAGAGTGTTGTTCAGCTAATAAAACAGGGTTTTCCGTGGAAACATCATCCACCCACTCCACCTCCACCTCCATTGCATACACCTCGCCCACACCTCCACCACCTCCACTATCCCTCAACATGTCAAACACAATGAAATTACCAATTTTCAAGGGCATAGGGAGTGAATACATAGAGCAGTTCTAGTTTGTTGTGAATGTTGTGCAGATAATGCGACACATTACTCATGATAATATAACGAAGGCACAGTTGGTTGCGACTCTATAGGATCGCGCACTGACTTTGTATATTAAGTATTGCACTGATAATCCTCTGGAAATGCTAGCAAAGACTAAGGTTGCTTTGAATAAAGAGTTTAGTAAGCCTAAGTCTGACTTGTAGTCAGTAATTGGTTTAAGGAGATCATAATGAGGGTTGATGAGACGCCTTGGAAGTTAGATCAAAGGCTAAAATTCATAATTTGAGAAGCTAATATTAAGCTCACAGATGGTCAGCACTGCGAATGGTTTATAGCTTTTCTTATGTCCCACCTGACGATTTCTCTGTCACAACATAAGATAATAACTTAGGCAGAAGCCCTGGAAATTGCGATGAGGTTGCATGCAATGCCTATTCAGGATGCGACCTTGGGGGTACAACAAATTCACACTCAGTTACAGAGTCTCTGCTTGGAATTGCAGAGCTTGAAGAAAGACAAGGAGACTAAACTAGAGGTGCACATGGAAGTATGGTGTCTAAAGTGTAAGGTCCAGGGGCATGATAAATACCACTACCCCATCTTCGTAAATTATATTACAGGAGGGGGACCAATTCCCCTAAGGCCATAAGCTCCAGCGGGACCAAGTGTGGGGGTCGCGCTATGGTGTGTTATTTGTCAGGTTGTTGGACAACATGCGACAAATAACTGCCATTTGCTTCAAAAGTTCGTCCAAACACTCCCGCATTTGTTTTGTAACTTTTTCAAATCAGTGGGCCATGATGAGCGCCACTATTGCAACTATGAGTTGATGATGGAAAGAACACCTACCTACCAAATGCAAGAAGAAACTTTTCCTCGAGAGCATGGCGCCGGAGGAGCACACAGAGGATATCAAGGATAAGGACGAGGCCAAGGAGGAGGACAGCCTGGTAGAGGCCAAGGTCAGGTAATTTGTTACGACTGTGGATCACCAGGGAACTACACATGGTAGTGTCAAAATCAAACACACCCTTCATGTCAATATTGCAACCAATTTGACCACACTATAGAAGAATGCCCAGTGCTAATAGCTAAGGTGCAGGAGAAAAAGGCACAGTCTCAACAACCTACGCAGAAAATACTGATGATGAGAGTTAAGCCCCGCGAGGAGGACCAAAGCGTGAATATAGTGCTAAGAAGCGGGATAACCACTGGTGATGATAAAGGAAAATAGCTTGAAGAGGATGGATGGGTCCGCAAGGCCTAGAAAAGGAAGATGGTTTTGATTTGATGTGCGCTAAGGGAAATTTTATGGAAGCCAAGAAAAGCTTCGTTGAGGCTTCCACCTCAGGAAGCCAGAACAAAGTGCAAGAAACCAACGTGCCTATAGAGGTTGATCCCTCTGTCCTTACCATGTTCTTGGAGACCTGCATGAAACTTCTACATGATAGCAAAGATGTGAAAGGCCTGCAGGAGTTAATAAACAAATGCGCCGACAAAGAAAATTCCCCTGATGGACATCGCGTAGTTAGAAAAATTGGCAAACATAAGGCTAGAACAAGGCATGAGATGAGGCTCACCGTGTAGATAAGAGATTATGAGATGGACTAGGTCATCTTGGACTTGGGGTCTGATGCGAATGTTTTTCCAAAACAAACATGGGAAATATTGGGGAGAGTTGTGTTGCAGTGGTCTCCAACGATTATATGGAGTAACAGTTGATATAAAGGTGCAAGCGGGATGGATGACTTTGAAGTGATAGAGATTGTTGATGACAACAATCCATACCCCACGCTCCTCGGAATTGACTGGGCCATTGAGATGAATGGATTCATCAACTTGAAGAAGAGGACAATGTCATTTGAAAATAAATTACTTTGAGTTGTAGTATCGTTGGACCCTGCAGAAGGGGCACAATACACTGAACCGGTCCACAATTATGAAGAAAGTGAAGATGAGATGGATCATGTTTAAAAGATAAAAACACGAGACTAGGACTGGATCAATCCAATAGAAGATGGCAGGATCGCATGGGATCATGAGAGTTCTTGCACCTCTGATTCAGATGAAGAGTTGGAGCATTGGCAGAATCGGTTGCATGAAGTATCCACATTGCGATGCAATATGATGACTAAATCGTTGCACTGTGTTTCATTGGAGGTAAGGAACTTACCTTACTATGATGGTTTAACTGACGTGGATAAGTTTTTGCACGCATTTGAACGAGAAGTCCCTGAGCAACACTACTTCAAAGCGTTAGATTTGGCACTATGCACTACACCCGCACGATGGTGGGGTATGCACAAGGATAGATTTGATGGATGGCGGGAGTACAAAAGGATGATGAGGTTGTGGTTTGGTTGTTCTAACACTCGATTGAGTGAGAAATATGATGGGAGATATGATCTATGTGAACGTCTAGTGAAGTGGACTAAATATTATGGAATGGAGCCGCAACCATAATGGGTACACTTATTTTGCCATACTTTGGATACAATCCCCATGAACTGTTATTTGGAAACAGAGCTTCGTCATGGCATCGTGGAGTGAGATATATTGAGGGAAGGATTATTATTGACCTTCAGTTTTGAAGATGGCTTCGCGAGCATTGATAAAGCCTTACAGGAGATTAAGGTAGTGATCTTCAGAACACCGCAAGAACCTATGGAACGGGCCCATCCATATTGGGGAACCCAGCTGTGCCATGCACTAGAATGTTATAATGTAACCATTGAGGAGGAGGATGAAGATTCGAGAAATATTGATATTCCAGAGGCGGAAGGGCATTGCGAAGTTGAGGGCCCACAAATAGACAAACCGTACATCACCGCGCCATCAAAATCAAAGCAAGTAAACATTGGGACTGAATCAGAACCAAAGTTTGCGAATATTGGAGATTACTAGGATGATACTACTATGGATAAAGGTGCTAAGTTAATTCACGAATATCAAGATCTGTTTCCTACCAAATTTTTGGATTTGAAGGGCATACTAGGAAACTTAGGCGTTATGAAAATACTCTGAAGCCAGATGCGAAGCCTGTTAAATAGATGTTGTATCGCCTTAATCCTAAATACAAGGAACATGTTCGCTTAGAGTTGGATAAGATGCTGGAAGCGAGCATCATAGAACCAGTTGAAGAATCTGATTAGGTAAGCCCAATGGTGGTTCAGGAGAAGAAACAAAAGGGTGAAATAAGGATTTTCATGGATCTGTGAAAGCTTAATGATGCGTGTGCCCATGATCCATTTCTGACATCGTTTAATTGATGAGGTATTAGACAATTTTGGAGGGAAGGAGGCCTACTCGTTCACTGATGGCTTTTAGGATATTACCATATTAAGATCGCGCCTGAGGATAGGAGCAAAACGACCTTCGCGATGGAATGGGGATGTTTTCAATACACTGTGATGTTGTTTGGACTTAAGAATGCGCCTGCAATATTTTCTCGTGTAGTCATCGCGATGTTCAAGGAGTTTTTTCATAATTTCTTAGAAGTGTACTTTGATGACTAGATAGTGTTCAGACTAGTAAAGCACCATGTAGCAAGTTTGCGCTTGATGTTGGATATGTGTCGCAGATACCAGATCGCGTTGAATCTAAAGAAATGCATATTTTGTGTTCCCTTTGGAATCCTGCTGGGTCATGTGGTGTGCAAGCAATGGTTGATTGTGGACCCTGCCAAGATTGTGGCGATAGTGAATCTGGAGGCCCCGAGGAATGTAAAGCAGTTGCACATAACATTGGGACATACAGGATATTGCATAAAATCTATCAAGGCATGTGCTCAGATTACTGCACCTATGGAGAAGCTGCTGAAGAAGGACACAGTATTCTGTTGGGACAAAGAATTCCAGCGCAGGTTAGATGTTTTGAAAGAAAAGATGGTCACCGCGTTGATCTTGTTATTCCCAGGTTAGAAGAAGGAATTTCACATACACGTTGATGCCTCTTTCATTGCGTTGGATGTAGTGTTAATGAAATCCAATGAAGGATAAATGGACCACCCTAGAGCCTTCGCCAATAGGAAATTATTGAAGGCAGAGAATAATTACTCAACCACGGAGCATGAAGGATTGGCCATGGTGTATGCACTACAGAAGTTCAAGCACTATTAGGAGGGCATCTCAAGATGTACATGGATCATTCTGCCTTGAAGTACCTAGTCAATAAGCCTATGTTGAGGGGGAAGATCTGTTGATGGAGGCTGCTATTCCAAGAGTATGACTTTGAGGTCATTGTAAAGCCAAGGAAGTTGAATGCAGGACTTGACCATCTGTCGCGGATCGAAACTGGAGAGAAGCATAATAATTTGTAGGAAGGGTTGCCAAACGTGCATCTCTTCATGGTACATGTAGCGGACAATCATTTTGCAAATATTATTCACTTTTTGACTATGGGGATGGCACCGAACGAGTATACAAGTCGGCAAAAGAAGGAGCTAGTAGTGCACACAACATACTTTTCAGTAATTGTGGGAAATCTGTAGAAGATGGGTTCAGATGAGATATTGTGAAGATATGTGCCATATTTTGAGAGAAATAGCATTCTTGCTGAAGCTCATGGAGGGGTTGTGGGATGACATTATGCAGGAAAGGTGACTATGCAGAAGCTTTTGCGCGCATGTTTATGGTGCCCAACATTGCATAAGGATTCCAAAGCATATTGTAAGGCATGCGATGTGTGTTAGAGAATGGACAGACCATAGTGAAGGGATGAATTTCCCTTACAACCTAAAGTATTGTTGCAACCATTTGAAAAATGGGCGATTGATTTTGTTGGGCCAATTCAGCCCCAAGGAAGAAAACTGGTGCGCGCTACATCATCACTGTGGCGGATTATCTAACCAGATGGGCAGAGGCATAGCCGGTTAAGGATTGTATAGGAGCTACAGCTGCAAAGTTTTTGTTTGAGTATGTCTTAACTAAATTTAGTTGCCCGAAGGTGTTGATGAGTGATCAATGTACGCACTTCCAAAATGAGACGATCAACGTGTTAACAGAAGAATTCCAAGTCTACCATCATAAGAGCACTCTGTATCATCCATAGGCTAATGGAACAGTTGAGGCCTTTAATAATATTTTGGAGAATGCATCGATGAAGATTTGAAACGCGCAACGGAATGACTGGGATGTGCATGTACCTGCAGTGCTATGGGCTTACAGGACTACTTGTAAAAAGATGACAGGTCAGACACTGCTCAGATTGGTATATGGCGTAGAAGATATGATGCCTATGGAATATATTGAGCCTATTTTGCACATAGCAGCTCTCACGGGTATGGTAGATCGCGAAGCCCTAGAAGAATGTCTCACACAACTGATGGAGCTTGAAGAGGATTGATTCTTTGTTGGATTCCATCAGCAAGTTTAGCAGGAACATGAAAAAGCATGGCACGATTGACACATCAAGTTCATACATTCAAGGTAAACGATCTCATATTATTATATGATAGTAAGTTCACTAAATTTCTGGGTAAATTTCAGATGCATTGGCTGGGTTATCAAAGAAATTACAGATGGAGGAACAGGTCAGCTCGTGAAGCTGAATGAAGAACCTTTTCCGAGAAGAGTGAACAAAAGTTGATTGAAGCTATATACAAGGGATCCTACGCAATGACTATACGGCGGCAGGACAGTCTTAGTGCTCTAGGTAGTTGCAAGGGAGTGCGGGACTATAAACTACACTGCCCAGGTCGGAGGACTATGCAGCAGGAAGGCTATGCAAAAGATGATGAAGATACAACCAATGAAGCTGTGCATAGGAAGTTGCACTATGCTGGGAGGTGTCACGCGGCATTGCAGAAAAGTGACTGTTGGAGTCACTGTTCATGACTTGACATAAGACGGTTAAGAGGAGTGGGCTGACAACATTTAAGGCAAAAATCTTTGAAGATATGCCGCGAAAACAACATTAATTGTCAGAATTTTGGGGGAGTGGTTGGATTTGAATTAAAAAACCCATTTAAATCATGTGTGTCGATCCAACAAAGAACACTTTGCACCCTTGGAGTTTTCACTGAAATTTGTTGTCTGTCGCTTATGAGCCGAGAAATTTGGGAGGAATTATTTGCCCACACAGATGTTTCCCTGGAAGCTTGTGAGCTATTTATGGAGAGGATGACTACCACTAACCCTGTTGAGGCTTTCAGTTCATAAGTAGTTGTATATGATGCCCAGGAACTGAAATATCCAGTGTTGAAGCTACGCTTGCGGTGCCCACATCACAGAGGTCACCTAGGATGAAACAATCCATGGCGAAGGAAAAGCAACCTGCCTCAAAGGAGAAGCAGAAAAAGCTGGTGTAGATGTGCACTTCCCCAAGGAAGCATATTGTGACACTAGCCCAGAAGAAAGATAAATATCCAGCAAAAGATAAGTAGAAGGTTGTAGACATGGAGGCGGAATAAGGCCAAGGAACACAGAGGATATCGACACTAAAGGTGTAGAGCCCATAACAAAGCTCGTTAGGTATATCCCTCTGAGAAAGCGGAAGGAAAAGATCAACAATACCCAGAATCAGAGAAATTCACCATCTCCACACTGCTGCTACTTGAGCAGGTGCATTTTGAAGGTCCACGACTCACGCGAGTCCTATTATTGAATATGGAGGACTGGGACCTAGCGGATAATGCTAAGTTCCCACACTTAGCGATGGATAAATTCATGAAGCACGTGTATTATGAAGAAATGGGTGTGACAATGCTGGAAATGGAGGAATGGGTTTGTGGCGTTGAGCAATCCGGGTTGCTCAACTTGCTTTGGGTGCCACATTACCACTGCACCCCCATTAACAAAATTTGCATACGCCAACTGCTCACTTTGGTGCATGATGGGTGTTTATGGCTAGGAGATTCTATACCCATTACAGATATGCTTATTCACAGGATTACACACCTGCTGCAAAGGTTTGAACCCGGCCAAGGATTTTGGCAAAAAGACGGGGGAGAAGGAGTTTGTTGAGCAAATGAAGAAAGATTACGAACTTGTAAAGAAGTCACACAGGTACTCAATTTTGTCTATCTCATACTCCACAGTTCAGTTGGCCGGGTAGATATTGGAAGGAAAGGTGAAGAGGAAGTGTCACACGGATGAAGTTCCAACACCCGTAGAATGCCTAGCTTCTCAGTCTGCGAAGGGTGTCCTGTTCAACTGATCCAGATACCTGTGCCAGGAATTCCTCGCAAATTTCCGCGAGGCCCAGGGCGAAACCAAGTTGTTTCATTACGCTTGGTTACTACTCTCGATTGTATTGGTTGCATGGGAACTACCAAAGGATAGCCAGTTTCCTCTGATGGAAGAAGGATTATCAAAGGTAGCACAATTTGCCTCCTTGTGGGATACAAAGGACCCTGCGCAGATCATAGAAACAAAAATATTTTGGGTCCTGATGGAATCGAGTCTTCTCATGGAAATTAACTAGCGCTAAAGGTTGTCCCTAACCTTGTACACGCAGTTGTCAGCATACGCAACCTTCAAGGTTGACTTTCATCGGGTATATATCCAGGCACAAAAGAATCCAACATAGAAGTGGCATGATTTTCCATACTTGGTTACAAAGACCAATGTGCATGAGGTAGTGGTGCGCTAGCCAGCTGATTGGCGCGCCCCTTTAGATCTAACTGATGGACCAAGCACAGGTGCGAAGAGTACGCCCGCAAAGAAAAGGAAGGAGGCAACTAAGTAGGCTGCACAGAACTTGGTTGCATAGAAAAAGAAGGATGCTGGAGAGAAGGCTCGGGTTGAGAAGGAATGCGTTGCGAAGGAAAATGCAGAATAGGAGCAATGTAAGACCCAGAAAGGTCACTAGTCACCTTTGCTGAAAACACAAATAGAAACAGGACAAGTTGGTGGAGGCGAGGAAGGGCAGCGCACCCCCTTCATTCTGAAAAGACGTGAAATGGAACAACAAGGTGGGTCACGAAAGAAGAAAAAAGCTCATAAAACATAGGTTGATCCCATGGTGCTCATAGAAAACAATCTGGTTGAGATCGGTGATAAAGTCAAGGACGCCGCCACAGATGTACTGTAGCGGTTGGAAGAAAAGTACATACAAAATTGGGAGGAGTCCAGAAGGATCTTCGAGAGTTGCAGGTCCAAGCAACAAAGATCCAAGCAGATCTCGGGAAAATGAGCAATGCAATAGGCAGCTCGGCATGAGGTCAAAGTACAGGCACAAAGATAATTCTGTGGTCATCGCAGGATGTGCAAGTCTTCCCCTTTCGTGCAGGTTCAGTCTATGTCGACACCGAGAAACAATGCGCCCTCCTTGATAGAGTCTCGAAGATGGGCCTAAAACTTCCTCCAATGCAACTGGAGTCATTGCATGCACTATTACAAGGAGCCATGGAGGAACTTTGCGTCTCGGAAAAATGATCACTTAGTGTTGTCAAAGAAATCAAGGTTAATAATCAATAGTTGTTCGCCGAGAAGACATAGGTTCTATAAGAAAAGGAGGCATTCCAGGCACACAGTTCATGACTTGAGTTAGCTGTCATGAAGACATGAAGAATAGTGCTTGAGCTTCATATTTCCGAGGATGCACAACTAGAAGTGAAGATTAGAATATTAGCTGATGGTGTGCGCGCGGCCAAAGATGAGGTTAATCGAGTTCAATTTGAACTCAACATGAAGATCATGGAGCTACAATTGAAGGTGCAGCCCACGACTCTGCTGGAGGTGCGGGAACAGTGGTGGAGTCACGATCAAGGAAGGACTGGTTACTCTGGGTGCCAAAGTTGCAGATTGCACAACAGTATTTGAGAAAGCCATGGAGTTGGTCACCAATCTGTAGGAAGATCCAAACATGCATACACTAAATACAGATATCACGGAGCTGCAGCAATAGTATGATGAAGTTAGGGCAATGGCGCGCTCAATCGCACCAGCACTACGCCTTGCAAAAGTGCAGGAGGGGAAGCAACTCCTCTCATAGGTAGAGATAGCAAAGAAAAAGGAGGCCTTGCTTAAGGCCGGGTTGGAGCCTTGGTTAGAGGAGGCTTATCAAGCAACAACCACTATTCAAGATAAGCTAAAGGGATTGTAGCAGATGCAACAGACAATGAGGTTGGCGGCTGAAGGACTAGGCACCGAAAAGTTTTTTGGGGAGATCAAGTAGGAAGCCACTCAGGGCGCTGCCAAAGTTGCCGTGATTCAAGTGGAACTGGGGGATCTTCACAGCAAGATCGTCATGCCAGTTGAGTGATTCGAGGGCGAGTCATGACTTTTGTGTTGGGGGCCTGTTGGGATGGGGTCCCCTAGGTCAGTTTTGAGGTTAAGATAACCCAAGTTTTGATGTAATTTTTGTAAATGATGTACAGTCTCTGCGATTTGTGGATGCAGAACGTGTAGATGGTTAGGAGTTAAAGGGATTTTAGCCCCTTTTTTATGTAAAAGTTGAGTCGGTTTTGAGATCCACCCATGGTCTGCAAACCATGGGATTGTATGTAAAAGGCTATACATAGGTGTGTCTTAGAGAGTCTAAGGCATAATGATGTTAGTTATGGGTCAATAAGAAGAAAGTGATAGCGCAGAAGAGAGGTTCAGATAGGAGAGAGAGGCTCTGCAACTGAGTGCTTAGAGACCTGGGTAGAGTCCACAACTGAGTGTGTGGACCCCTACAGCTAAGTGTGCAGGGTGGTTTTGAATCTGTAAATCTAAACTGAAGATCAATAAAGAATATTATTGAAGAATTCATGTGTATATATGTTTATTTATGTTTACTTTTGTTTACGATATATGATATGGATGGTTAATGTGTTTATGAAATATTGATTTAATGATGCGTGATTCACTTGAATAAGTCTTAATAAATGTACGCAATGCATGTTAAGTACTTTCACAAAGAATGGGATAAAATCGGTTATGTTTATTAAATACTTAAAGTAGATCTGCGTGAGCTCTAATCTAGGGTTGTTTTCTGGTGCACATAAGTGGATGAATAGATTGTTAAGGGTCTGTAAAGACCGATCATGGACCTTCATGAAGGTCTGAAGGTTGTTTTAACAAAGTTGCAGGGTCAAGCCCTAAGGGCTTATAGATCTACGTGAAGGCAGATCTAGGGCACTAAAAGACATCACACTAATATCTAGATGTGGAAACTTGGTTCCAACATCCCCCCATACTGCTTCGGGTGAGACTACAGCCTGCGCTACACGGGTTGTTGCTGAAAGGGCTAGTAGTGTAGGGTTTTGTTGGTTGATGTAACTAACTCTGAACCTCGGTTAGGACCCCCTAAGCCAACATGCACCATTCAACATAATATTCATTATATTTATCACAAGCCACAATGATGCATAGAGCATGCATAAGGCATCATGATTACTCACTTTTATGTGGTATGACTATTGTGTTTTGTTTTCAAGTTGTTAGTTTAATGACAAAGAAGTGTTCCTAATCAACTTGAACTTGTTTATCTTCTTGAGGGTTTAACATGAGTTTGCTTATGATGGCATTGATGGACTTTTCCCATTGTGATTAGTTTTATTACAGCTCCTTGCTAACATTATTTAGATGTTCTTCATACACACCATTGCATTGCAATAGCAAGTGCTTTTCATTTTCCATACTTTAGATTACAATAGGCAAGCCATAATTGGAGGGTTCACACTTTTAATAGAGAAATGTCTACTTGGGTCTTTCATTGAATCATGGGGTTTATTTTAACTAGATACCCCTTTTTATATCGCCCAAAACCTATAAATCCATCTGTATCCTCAATCCCCTCCAATACCTACAACATATTCACTTTATTTTTCATGATTTAAAAACCCCATTTATCGGTGAATGTGATAATATATGATCAACAAGTTAAATCCCCCGTGCATTGAAAAAAATTATGAAATTGAAAAGCAACAGTTGTTCTTATTAACATGTTGCTACCACAATAGTAAATTAATTGTTGACATAAAATCTTAATAATATTTTTTGGCCATATTCTCTTACAATAGAGCTAGGTTCTTCTATTCATTAGTCATAAAAACTAGAAGTTAGCATTTGTTGTATATACGCATTCATGTTAAAATACCATCATATTCCTTTTAATATTCAGTAGCATGAGGAAATATTATTTCAAGTTAATTAATAAGACTTATCCTCAATTGGCCCATATTGGATCTTTACATTATTTGTAATACATATGAAAGCTTTTTAGATTGGAAAAGGTGGAGGAATCAACTCATAGGACTATTTTTACTAGCGGGTCCCAATTTGGTGAATTGGGGTTCGAAACCTTTCAGAAGAAATTTGAGGCATCAAACGATGTTTTTTTGGGGGTAGAAAATTTCCATTTAAGTGCCACACCTTTTAGCACTATTCTGCACACATTTATTTTTCCAACGATGCAAGAATCACCTCAATCGGATTTGTATGCAAAAGTTATGCCCCTCGAAAGTTGACCTTCTTGTTTTGACTACCGTAATTTTAGAGGATGCCACGTCAACCCCCATTACTAATGGAAAAGATAATAGCCACATGATCATGATGAAGAAAACTCTAAAAGTGTTAATATTATAACTCTAGTTAAGGGTTGAAAGGAGTCAAGCCTAACTACTAGTGGGCTATTACACTATGTTATAATTGGGCCACTAGGACGAAAAAGGGTTCCCTTCTATTTGAGTGCATTTTGTTCCAATGGTGAGCAGAGTAGCGAAGAGTGGAGAGGGAGAGATAAAAAATGGAGGGTTTGTGCACTATGGCAGCCCACGGGCCACATGCATCATTTATTTGTATTTGCATCCATTTTCCATTCAGGAAAAAAGAATAGAGCAACCTCACCTTCCACTTGAGTTTTCTCCTGAAAAAATTTCAATTATTTTTCCTTGTGTTAATTTGTGGTTTATAAATATGCAATAAATAATAATTAAAAAAATATATAAATTGAAAAAGAAATAAACCTTGTAATATAAATTCTATATTTTATAATATATTTTACTAAATCTATTATAATGAATTATTTAATAAAATATCCGCAACCATCCTAAATTAAATTATCTTATACCTAAGAAACATTAATTCTCGATCTAAATGTCATTTAAGTTATTGAAATGCAAATTTTAAAAATAATTTAAGTGTATATCCATTCTATTGCAAAAGCAATGCTGGTAACTCTAGAATTGTATTTTCTCTAAAATAATATTAGCTTTTTATTTACCATCAATAAAATTCCAAAAAATACTCTAGATCGTATTTTCTCTAGAATAATATTAGTTTTTTATTTACCATCAATAAAATTCCAAAAATTCCAATCTGGCATTTTAGTAAAAGAAATAAGTTCTCCTAACAAAAACCCATAAAAAATATGCTCACATGGAATTCATTATACAAATAATGAAAAGAGGATATCATAATGTATGTGTATATTACAATACATGCATTAATGTGAAATAAGTTCTCCTAACAAAAACCCATAAAAAATATGCTCACATGGAATTCATTATACAAATAATGAAAAGAGGATATCATAATGTATGTGTATATTACAATACATGCATTAATGTATGTGTATATTAGAATAAATGGATCAATAAAAAGGTGTTTGGACTTTTAGATTAATAACAAAAAAAATCATATCTTAATGTATGCATGTATTACAATACATGCATCAACAAAAAGGTGTTTGGACTTTCCTAGGCAAATATGAAGTTTTTGACATGTCATTAATTCCTTTAGGTAGGAAATGCAGACAAAAAGGGTTCCACACCCACCTAAAACATTGGATAAGTTAATATATTCAAGGAATGAATAATTTTAAGGGAAACTAAGCAATCCAAGTAAATTTATTCAGTTGTTTTGAATAAAGATCGTGCATAATTTAAATGCCAAGAATCCAAGTTCGAGACAATCACTATATCTTTATTCTATATTCTGCATGGAACTTCTTGGAAGTTTTGAAAATGATGGGATATGAGTACTAAATTCAAGTGACTTAATTTTAAACAAAACGAGAGCAAGAAGACATGGACCACATATCTTGTCAATATTTAGTTTTAAGTTTTATGTTATATATTTGGTCTCTTACAGGTAAGAATAATTTTTTTTGGGCGGTGAAGTTATACTGGTTATAAACAAATGATTAATTAAAATAAAAGAGAATAAGCTTTATATTATTATTTTATTTTAAATTTAAGCGAAAATTATTTATGATTTAATAGATAATTATTAATTTTTGGTTTAATTATTGAAGAATAAAAGATAAATTACTTTGCATAGTGTTGTTTGAAAGCGGTTAATGGTTAAGAACATGTGTTTCCTCCTAAAAAATTACAAGTTTAAATTTAAGAGGGTAGAGTATGTTATTTTTCTAGATTTTAGGGGTCATATTGCTCTGTGTAGGTGGGTAGGAGGTCATTAACATCAAGAGGTCACAAGTTCAAATTTAAGAGGGCAATATCAATTTATTGAGTCACCCTAATAGTTAAAACCCTGTGTTTCCTTTTAAGAGGTCATAAACCTAAGAGATCATAAGTTCAAATTAAAGAGGGTAGAGTATGTATATTAAATACTTTCCTTATTTAAACTTGGTATTCATCCATATAACTAGCAGCAATATATAATATGGTAACAACGTAAACTCAACACACAAGCATATCAACCATAAGCATTATACACATGAGACACAAGGTTTTTCACATGGAAACCCTTTTGGGAAAAAACCACAAAGCTTATTGTCATCGTTGATGTAAATAGAAGCACCTAATTTATTACATCAATCTGTTTTATGAGAACCCACTCACAGGAAGCATCAACTCCCTTTGATTGTTTTCTAGAACCAACTAGTGGGAAGCACCAACTCCCTATGTTAGTAGACACCTGTTCAGTCACCTTCTACCATATGAGCACCAACCTCATGGATTTGTTGCAAGCACCAACTTGTAGAAGGCACCAACCCCCAAGCCTTCTCAAGCTTTACTAGAGATGGAAGCACCAACTTCTTGTATTGCATGCACCAAACCACACTTAAAAAAGAATTGGTTGTTCTTTGTAGTTTAGCAGCAACTCTACCTGATAATAGCTTTTATGTTTGGTCACTCTACTATACTTTGCAGCGCTCTGCAACACTCTTAAGCAACCTTCTCTTCTACTTAACAACAATAGTCACTCAAATCTTGGCCTCTCAGCTCTTCACAGCACACAGTCTTCTCCCGGCCTCGCTTCACACAACACAAGCTCATCTGTTGGACATATTCTCTCAACAACATACACACGCCCTTTCTCACTTGGTGTAGGCACCTCTACCTTCCACACGACACACAGACATTTTAGGCCTTTACACACAAAGCACACAGACTTTTCACACACATAGTGCTGCACTTGAGGTCTCTTCTTTTTTTCTTAGGCACTTCCAACCTTTATATACAAAACTAGCTCATTCACAACCTCTTACAGTAGTGCACAAACAGATCCGTTTTTATCTAAAGCTCTCAGATAACTACTTTTCCTTCCCCCCTTTGTTCATCAAAGCTCATGAGTTTTGTTCCTCTGTAGTTCACCCCTAATCAATGTTGCCTCTGTCAATGTTGCGGCATTGTCCTTAGGCATTACGGCACATTGTACTTTGGCATGGCCTCTTCATGTTGTTGTTGCATCTACTACTGGCTAGACCACCTGCATACTCAACCTAGGCACAATCCTCTCTATCTACAGCTATCCCATCGCTGAGACTCACCATGCAATTCAAGGCTCACAAAGATTGACATTATTCAAGCATGGCTTCTCTGTACATTAGGCATGGACATTCTGTAATTCATGCATGAGATATCTTCTGCCATCAATCTTATAGCTCTTCATTCAAAACCACAATTGTCAATTCATACAGCCATTAATACATCTTTGTATTGTTGCTCTATCAAAGGATTTACACTACAGAGCACCGTCGAAGCGTTTTCCTCTATCAGAAATTCATTCACAACCAAACATGTGAAACCAACGAATTCCGATCATTCTTGGCCCTTTTTCTCTAGCCCCTTTTTTGAATTCCCCTTCATAGGACTGGGGGTGGTAACTGATGGCTCAGACTTGAGGAATAAGTCCTTTAGACACTTTCAGGGGCCTTTCTCCTTGTGTTAAATCTTTGCACCTTTGATTTTATGTTTACTTCATAGCCAGGCACTAACACTATCATAGCCCTCTTTATCGGCTTATTCCATTGATGCCAATGGGTCAACAAGCAGAGATTTTCGATCGCCAATCTCCGATTTCCTAGCTCCCTCCTGCTTAGTCCTTGTTGTGCATTTCTCACCACAAGACCGAAGTTTGTGACCTAAGGCTTAACCTTAAGGCACTAAGCCCTGTAGTCCCTTGTCCAGGGGCCTTTTTCCTTTTATAAAGCATTGCACCCTTGGTTTTTTGCCTTTTCTCTAGACCATGCGCTTACCAAAACGGAGCTCCTTATCGACGATTTCCACTTTGTGACAATGTGTTTTCGATTGAAAATCGCCAATTGTTGACATGACATCATCACCTGCCACGTGAAAATGTAAGAATTTTTTAATTTAAATGATTTTATTTTTCTATATATAAAATTGATATAAAATCATGTTATTTATGATTTATAGTAAAAAACAATTGTTTTTATTATTATATTTTTGTTTTAAATGTTACATGTCAACTAAATATAAAATGAATTACACATCTTGTAGTACCAGTAATATTATTTTTACATATTATTTGTAAATTCTTTATTAAATTAATGAATTACATATCTCGTCCACATCGGGTAGCTCAAGCGGCAATGGCCGTGGAAATGAAGTCTCACCGAACCGGAAGTCTTGGGTTCAAATCTTGGCTACCCTTCCCCGTTAGGGGGTACTTAATGGACATGTAAATCGAGAGTCCTGCCCACCTAAAAAAAATGATAACAAATCTCCCTCATACTAAAAAATAATTTATTTCCTTTTAATTTATAATAATTTTATTTTTATATAAAATTTGATATAAATCAAAATTGCCACATAAATTTTTTATTATTATTCTTATTTATTTTTAATAAAAATATTATATAATTTTTAAATAGAAGATTACGTGATCTCGACACATATTTTGGTAATTTATTTACCTACCCATAAATTCCAAATTTGCGTTTAGTAAAAAAAATTAGTTAAATATATTCTTTATCTGTGACTGAAACTCCATAACACACACAATATATATATATATATATATAATAATAATATCACAGAGTACATGCATCCATAAAAGGTGTTTCGACTTTAGCCAAATATAAAGATTTCGATATGGATGAAAGTAAGATGGTTCAAGACAAAAAGGAGTACAAAATCACATATAGCTTTGAATAACAAGGGATAGAGACTCACCTAAAACACCGAATAAGGGTAATATATTGAGGGAATGAATAATTTAATTTAAGGAAAAAGAAGCATTCCAGTTAAATATATTTAATTGTGTTCAATAAAGATCGTGTAGCTATGCAGGAAAGGTGTCTACGAGATTTTAAAATGCTATGAATCTTTTTCTCCATAAAACCTTCTAACAAATGCCATATTGTATGTTGGAATTTATAAAATAAAAGATAAATCAAGAGAATATGAAATGCATATTATTGACATATTATATATATATATTAATATACATATACATTTTCTTGACATTTGGTTTTCATTTTCCAAGAGTTTTTTTGGACTTCTCATGAATGTTGGCTTTCAGTTGAGGATTTTCGTCGTCCACTCAGTGAAGTGCCAAATTCACATAATCCCAAAGGATTATGTTTCCAACATCCCCCCTCTCGCCTAATTTGAAGGGGTGTATGTAAGTCCAAGAACAGAGCTAAAATACAAAAGTGTATGGCAACCAATGGCTAGATGTGCTCTCTAAAATGGTGCTTTATGGAAGACCACAAACCAAAAGAGGCAGAAAAAGTTGAAGTCCTCTATTGTTGGTGGTTTAAGGCTGACAACCAACTCTTGAACTTGGATTGAAGTAGTTTTTAGAACAATTTAGAATCTAGCTAGAAGTTGATGTCTTCTATGAAATGGAAGTGCTCCCTGATGATGGTTTAAAGCTGACCACAAAATGATGAGAGAGGTAGAAGAAGTTGAAGTATTCTACCATTAGTGGTTTACGATAGTCCACCAACCAAATCATTTTCATGGAACATGAGTTTTTGTTTGCTATAACTATGACTTTGGAACTGGATGTCTTTGGCATTAGGCTCTAGCTCCAAGATTTTGTTTAGTTTATGGCTTAGGCTCGCTTGATATAACTTTGAATCTAGTGATTGACCATCAATTCTCTCCCTTGTTAGATAAAAGGTGAGAAGATGAAGATATGCCCACTGCAATGCATGTAAGTACTCGTGAATGAACTGTGTGCTATGACTGATAT